>RJWK010001371.1:0-81979 GCA_004363435.1 Platanista minor | reverse complement strand
AAACTGGACAGGTACGTGTAAAAGTATGAGACTAGAACACTCCCTAACACCATACACAAAAATAAGCTCAAAATGGATTAAAGACCTAAATGTAAGGCCAGAAACTATCAAACTCTTAGAGGAAAACATAGGCAGAACACTCTATGACATAAATCGCAGCAAGATTCTTTTTGACTCATCTCCTAGAGAAATGGAAATAAAAACAAAAATAAACAAATGGGACCTAATGAAACTTCAAAGCTTTTGCACAGCAAAGGAGAACATAAACAAGACCAAAAGACAACCCTCAGAATGGGAGAAAATATTTGCAAATGAAGCAACTGACAAAGGATTAATCTCCAGAATTTATAAGCAGCTCATGCAGCTCAATAACAAAAAAACAAACAACCAAATCCAAAAATGGGCAAAAGACCTAAATAGACATTTCTCCAAAGAAGATATACAGACTGCAAACAAACACATGAAAGAATGCTCAACGTCATTAATCATTAGAGAAATGCAAATCAAAACTACAATGAGATATCATCTCACACTGGTCAGAATGGCCATCATCAAAAAATCTAGAAACAATAAATGCTGGAGAGGCTGTGGAGAAAAGGGAACACTGTTGCACTGCTGGTGGGAATGTGAATTGGTACAGTCACTATGGAGAACAGTATGGAGGTTCCTTAAAAAACTACAAATAGAACTACCATATGACCCAGCAATCCCACTACTGGGCATATACCCTGAGAAAACCATCATTCAAAAAGAGCCATGTACCAAAATGTTCATTGCAGCTCTATTTACAATAGCCAGGAGATGGAAACAACCTAAGTGTCCATCATCGGATGAATGGCTAAAGAAGATGTGGCACATATATATAATGGAATATTACTCAGCCATAAAAAGAAACAAAATGGAGTTATTTGTAGTGAGGTGGATGGACCTAGAGACTGTCATACAGAGTGAACTCAGAAAGCGAAAGGCAAATACCGTATGCTAACACATATATATGGCATCTAAGAAAAAAAGAAATGTCGTGAAGAACCTAGGGGCAAGATAGGAATAAATACTCAGACGTAGTAGAGAATGGCCTTGAGGATACGGGAAGGGGGAGGGGTAAGCTGTGATAAAGTGAGAGAATGGCATGGACATATGTACACTACCAAATGTAAAATAGATAGCTAGTGGGAAGCAGCCGCATAGCACAGGCAGATCAGCTTTGTGATCACCTGAATGGGTGGGATAGGGAGGGTGGGAGGGAGGGAGACTCAAGAGGGAGGAGATATGGGAACATATGTATATGTATAATTGATTCACTTTGTTATAAAGCAGAAACTAACACCATTGTAAAGCAATTACACTCCAATAAAGATGTAAAAAAAAAAAAAAAAAAGAAAAAATCCAATAAGTGACCACTTTACTTTATTAAGAGCCTACTATATTCAAATGATTTCATATGCATTCTACTAAATCCTCTCAATACAGGGAAGTCTTTCTGGTTTAGGTTCTTCTACAGTTGTTCTCAAATTAGGTAAGGAAAACGAAATAATTTGCCTGACACACGAACATACTAGATTTAAAAGATAAACAGACCACTTGTAACCAAAGTACAGAATAACTTTAAAGAAAATATCTCCATTTAATATTGTTCAAACAGAATCAGAAATGTAGGTTTCTTGTGAAAATATCTTCATTACTTACTGTTAAAAGGTAATCACTTCAGCTATATGGAGACAAGGAGCTATAAGCAGGAAAGGAAGAAGCTGTATTTTATGAGAGATTCTATGAGATGTGTGTTGGCAAGCCACTTACTTTCATGACTATGTGGAAAAGTGTGACCTGGGCAATAGGGACATTATCCTGCTTCTGTTTGGACCACGAATGATTTGGGGAAATCAGTGTTGTTTTGGCACGTGAATGATTTACAGCTTCGGAGGAGTCAACAATGGATCCAAAACAGAAAATGGTCAGTGCCATATGATAGTGAAAATGACAATTTGTGAGTTCAAGTGAGAAACTTCTGAAACTCCTCAGATAGAACTAGGGAAGACTGAAGGGATCACAACAGTCTGCTAGTTAGAGGAATGCGTGATATGATTATTACTGCTACTGGTGTGGTCCCTTTTATATGAACAGGCTGTGAAGCCTTGTAAGAACTGCTTTATATACCCAGAAGATTAAAGGTAAGTTCCGAAAGAGCAAGGTCCCAGACATTCTTGTTTATAACCACATACCCAGAAGATACAGGGATGTTTCGGGAAATAAGTATTTCCATTTAGGTGTATACTAGATACATGGAAAATTGCAGTGGGGATAATATTAGAATGAACAGATGGAGACAGAACATGGAAAATGGTAAATGTCAAGGTAAGGAGTTGAGCTTTATTCTGCAGTAATTGCTAACTCTTGAAGGTGTTGAACTGGCAGATGATGGAGGAGGGCTGGTTTCCTTCCATCTACCACTTCTTAGAGAATATGTCTTGTTTCACTCCACAAGAAATGTAAATAATGAAATGTAAATAAATGCACAGGAGAAGGAATTGAGTATTTCAGTCATTATGAATATACTACACTGAGAGACACTACCTTTTTCTTTGAGTCATAGGTATGCGCCCTGTGAAGAACAAATGTCAATGATCCTACTTTGTCTTGGTGAACAGAATGGAGCTTTAGAAAGAGAGTCAAGCAGAGAATGGACTCTGAAGAATTGACTCTGCAGGGAATTTGAGGTTCTCTACAGTCCAGAGAACCTCAAATTCCCACATCTTTCTAGGTATGTGTCCCTGAAGTCTGTAATTTACTAAATGCTAGGATGTCTTAGGCAACAAGATCAGGCTGTTTGGCTACTTCCAGGATGACTGTAGTCAATCAACATCTGCAGAGAACAATTGCAGAACAACCTCAATAGGTACAGAAAATGTACCTATGCAACTTCTATTCTCAAAATGAATTGTCTCAAAAATTTTCAAAAAATGACATAGTAAATACAACCATCATCCAAGTTTCCATTTTGTACCAGCTGACTTTGTTGACAAATTATATCTATATTAAACACTCTTGTGGACAAAACAAAAATGGAATGCTGTTCTAGATTCTTCTGTTAGTTTTATGTATTTATTTAAAATCTGAACATGTATTAATTAAGTTACATTTATATGTAAGTGCATCAACTTTGTGTCAGACATTCAGCTTAAATGTGAAAATTAGGTGAATTAATCACTAGGTTATATTGGTTATGGCACAGTGTCATGGGAAGAAAATAAGTGTTAGAGTTCAGCCTTTCAATCTGATTTTGAGCACCTATGAGTTGTGGGTCTCTGGGAAACTCATTTAATTTATTTGGGCTTTAGAATATCTCTTATAAAACTGAGATAAAAATGCCAAATAACCAAATTTCCATGATGAATAAATAAAATATAGAAAAATACTCTGCATAGAGCCTTGCTCATAGAGGCTCTAGACAAATTTAGTTGTTATTTTGTTCCCATTCTATTCTACACCAGGTGTTTTAAATTATATTTTTAAAAATTAATCTTATTGGAGTCTTTTTTCCTTACTAACATATGTACATCATGTTGTTTATGTTTTGCTACCATCAAAATGAATTTGAGGCAACTTAAATTATTAAAAACAGGAAACACAATTATGAAAAAAAGTTTAAATTAACATACGGAATACGTCTCATTGGAAAGGTAAGAAAATGAATGATATGAATTAATAACTGAAATTCTTCACCGTAGCTTTCATAGCCATACTCCATAAAAAGAAAAACCCATCTTTCCATGTTTCGTTCACATTTTGTAATATCAAGCATCATCTGCTCCAATCAAATAAGACTTCTTAATAATTCCTATATAGCTCACTTACTTTTTTTCTACCTGAAATACTTTTTCCTCTTCTCCAAACCTTCAATAAAAGCCAAGGCAAATGCTAATCTTCTCCATACAGACTGCAGAGTCCCTGATCTAAATATTTTCTTTTCATCCTTGGCTTCCTCTAATGCAGTCTTTAGGAACCACCATCCTATATCATCCTAATATCATCCTACTCAACCTTATTTGTTCACTTGTCTTAGCTTCTCTTTTCCTGCTGACAAGTATGCTGGGCAGTAATCCTGGCTAAAACGTGGATTGGGCCATTTACTCTGTCTCCTCTGAAAACACCCAGTATAGTTTCTTCCCTTTGTTGTTGTTCATTATCTTTTAGTTAAGTTGTACTAAATGGAAATATAATACAAAATTAGTCTCTAAGTTTCCTGACAACTGAGGGGAAAAACAGAATTAAATAATTTAGCCATCCATTAAATAAAGCACGGTAAAGTCATTTGGAATAACTATCTATTTTATTCTGATCTCTAGGATAAATATATCTCATAGATCATGATATTAAGTTATTTACATGGTATGTGGACAATAAGTGAAAACAGTTTTCCAAAAGATTAAAAAATCTTTGGTAAAACTAGACATCCACAAGCAAAAAAATGAATCTAGACACAGACCTTATACTCTTCACGAAACTTAAAATGAATCACAGACCTAAATGTAAAATGAAAAACTATAAAACTCCTAAAAAAATACCATAGGAGAAAACCTAGATGACCATGTGTATGGTGATGACTTTTTAGATAAAACACCAAAGGCATGATCCATGAAAGAAATAATTGATAAGCTGGACTTCATTAAAATTAAAAACTTCTGCTCTGCTAAAGATAGTGTCAAGAGAATAAGAAAACAAAACAGATACTCAGAGAAAATATTTACAAAAGACCCATTTGATAAAAGACTATTATCCAAAATATATAAAGAACTCTTAAAAGTCAACTGTAAGAAAGCAACCTGATTGAAGAATGAGCCAAAGATCTTAACAAACACCTCACCAAAGAAGATATACAGATGGCAAATATGTAAAAATAAAGATGTTACATATCATGTGTCAGCAAAGAAATTCAAATCAAAACACACACCACTACACACCTATTAGAATGGTCAAAATCCAAAATGCTGATAGCACCAAATGCTGGTGAGGAGCTAGAGCAACAGCAACTCTCATTCATTGCTGGTGGGAATGCAAAATGGTACAGCCATTTTGGAAGACAGTTTGGTGTTTTCTTATAAAACTAAATATACTCTTACTGTATGATCCAAAAACAGTGCTTCTTGATATTTACCCAAAGGGTTGAAAACTTATGTTCACACAAAAACCTGCACATGGATGTTTATAGCAGATTTATTATTAATTGCCAAAACTTGGAAGCAACCAAGATGTTCTCCAGTAGCTGAATGGATAAATCAATAGGTACATCCAGACAATGAGATATTATTCAGTGCTAAAACGAAACAACAAAGCCCTAAAAGGACATGGGGGAACCTTAAACACCCAAGTGCAAGAAGCCAGTTTGAAAAGGTTTCATATTACTACAAATGGACCACTCTTGTGGGGGATGTTGAAAACGCAGAAGGCTGTGCCTGATGGGGGGAGGGGGTACACGGGGAATCTGTGTACTTTACCCTCAATTGTTATGAACCCAAAACAACTTATATGTACATGGGGAAGCTACCGAAAACCACAAAGAATCTTTGTTGAGCTGAATTTCTCTTATATTACACATATTCCAATTTTAACTTCAGGAAGATGAATGACATTATTCAGCCATGCTGTGTCCTGATTATATTTCTTAACATAGGTCAGAGCTTGGAGTAGAGGTAAGAGTGGCTGGTTAGCTTGCCCAAGTTCAAGTAAATTTTGACAAGACCTGGCTATTTGCAGTCAATTTGTGGTGTAACTCTGACAAGTGCCCAAAGCACAGATATCTGTGTTACTGATTAAAGAGCACTATGGGTATCTTACATACCAGATGTGCAAATGGCAGAGTTTATAAAATCTTCTGGAATGTTTGGAGTCTGTTTTGCCTTCTCACCCAGATAGAAAGCCATATAATTTCCAGAAAGCATAATGGTGGGACACAGGAAGATAGGTATGTGTCTGTGTGTGGGCAGGGTGAAGGGATTTGAGGAGGAAGCAGAAAAGGGGGAGTAAAATAGGACCTTCAAGTCTGCCCAGATGTTTGTATAAAACACTCATTAGACATCTGAGCATTCCATGCTATAAAGTATGGGAGAGAAAATTACGTTCTGAAATACTACTTTTATTATATAACTTGAAAGAATACAAATTAATAATTTATTGCCATGACCAGAAAACTACCACAGAGTAACCCTGAAGTAATAGAATAGCTGCTTTTGAAACAAACAAAAATCCTTTAATAATAGGCAAAATACATTTAACTGAACACTTTAACAAGAATAAAGACCTACAATTCCCAGATTCTCTTTTCATTTGTCCTTTCCCAGAAATAAATGTTAGATCAGATGCTTTAAATTTAGTGGAACCTCTGAACACACAAACAAATTTTCCTTTGCTCCTGCCTTCCTTTTTTCTTTATTTAGTACCTACTACACCAGGCATGGTACATGGCACAGTTCCTTTGTGAGCAAAGTCAGGCATGACCCTTCTCCCCTCATTGGAGCTTATCATTTACTTCTTTTATAGTATGTATCCATTTTCATTATTGTTAAAAGGTTTGTCCCAGCCCACTAGCTCAGCAAAGAATAATAGAGCAGATATGGGTATCCCTTTAACCGCAACAAAATCAATAGGCATGACTGAACCCTCCCCACCATAATTCCTTCCATTCTCACCAGTTACTTCTAGACGTCCACACAGGACCACAGGGCTCACTAATGCTCTTTGTTACTCCAGTTTCTGAGCTCCCCCACCTCTTAGGATCCTCTCTTGTAAGCTAACCCCCAACTGCTGACAGAATCACCAGCCTTAAAACGCAAACAGGGGCTTTCCCTGGTGGCACAGTGGTTGAGAGTCTGCCTGCTGGTGCAGGGGACACAGGTTCAAGCCCTGGTCTGGGAGGATCCCACATGCCGCGGAGCAACTAGGCCCGTGGGCCACAACTACTGAGCCTGCACGTCTGGAGCCTGTGTTCCGCAGCAAGAGAGGCTGCGATAGTGAGAGGCCCGCGCACCGCGATGAAGAGTGGCCCCCGCTTGACACAGCTAGGGAAAGCCCTCGCCCAGAAGCGAAGACCCAACACAGCAAAAATAAAATAAATTAATTAATTAAAAAAAAAAACGCAAACAACTTTGGGAAGATTACTGTATTTATCGCTGTATTTAAACATAAGTTTCCTGGGGAATTCCCTGGCGGTCCAGTCGTTAGGACTCTGTGCTTTCCTAACTGCAGAAGTTTCCTAACTAATGGGAAAAGCCATTGGCTTAAGCACCCAGTTCTAAAATACAGGCAGAAATTGATGCTACATCTCAACAGTTCACCATCACTTCCCATCCTCCCCACAAAACATTCCAGGGGCACAGCAAAGGCAGTCTCCTCTACCCTTGATAAGGCAGAACATATTATATCTTAACATATTAAGTTGTTACAGTTGCTCCTGATTCTTGTTCTGAAGCCCCAACATCTTTCTATGAATTGTGTGATCTATGCCATCACCTCAAACATTGCTAGGACCTACATTCTGCCACCTTCTCTGCAAGGCCGCCTATCTGTTTCACTGACAAAGTCAAATTTTGTCCATTTTCCCTGCTTAAGGCATCATGAACTTTTACATAATAACTCCCCATGTCACATAATCCTAAGAAAGAAGGTAGCAGAAGACAGAAGTAGAAACTAGTGTCCCTCAATCAGGGACTTTCTCACTAATGAGGTGGAAGTATCTGTTCACACCTGAACTCAGAACAGCAATTATTTTCAAGGAGAAACTTGGTTTGTTTGGAAAAATATCTTTTAAGTGCTTGAGAATAATGTCTGTTTCCAGTAATTACGGAATAATTCCAAACAATCCTCCTATTGAGGAAACACTAGAAAACCTAGAAAAAAATGAACAAAATAATCTGTGTGAAGGTTTAGAAGAACTAAACAGTTATTGATAGGTGGAGAGAAAAGATCGACAACCAGTGGGTATCCGAAAGCAAATTCAGGAGTCCTGAGTCAAAGATTTAATTCTCACACATGCTTTTTGCCTGCCAATCTGAAAGGAAAGGACAACGTGAAGGTTTCCCTCCCTCTCGCGACCAGGCACCACAGATAGAGGCCTAAGAGAGCTGATTTTGATAAGAATTCTTACCCTTTGCCGGCTACTTCCAGTTTCCCCAGGATTCTGCAGGCTCCTGAGCGCGCGGGGCGTCCCAGCGGGTCTCATGCTGGTCACAAGCAGCCGCAGAGGAGGGAAAACGGTTTTCCCTCGACGCTTTAAAATGAGTGCTTGGCTGAGACCCCTTTTTCTTTGAGGCGCCTCCTAAATGGATAAACTAATCTACATTAAAAGTTCTCTGTTGTGGTCGCTGTAATTCAGGATTATCTTGGGTAAGATTAACCTGCTTGTTCGGCCTTAAAAGAAAATTATATTCACCTGACACCTCATGCCAGGCCCAGTCCGGCTTAAATAGTTCAGAACCAGTCGGCCCGGAACCAGTCCTGTTTCTAACTCATTGGCTGTCCGACCCTCCACCCGGTCCGCCTTCTAAATCGGACGCAGCCCAACCTTAGACCCGGAAGGGTTTCTAAGTCGGACCGGCCAAACTCTGGCTGTTTCTAGACCCGGTCTGGAAAAGAAACGCTCAAATAAAGCCTGAAAGCTCTTCAGGCAGAAGCTGCAGAGGCTCCGCGAGGGACGGACCCAGCACCTGCTGAGGCGGGAGAGGCAGCGAGCTCAGGGCTCAGCAGGTACCACGTCTGGTTGCTCGTTGCTCCTGGGGCCATCGGGGGTCTCCTTCGGTCCCCGTTTCTTACTGTTAGTAACAGAACTGTTAAAAGATAAGCTGAGGTTAAAATTTTTAAGATTTTATTTGAGCAAAACTCGCTTCAAATTGGGCAGCATCCAGTCTAGTAGATAGAAAGGAGCTCGAGGAGCTGTTCGAAATGAAAGACTTAAAAGTCTTTTACTGGCAGAAGGGAGCAGGAACGAGGAAAAATAAAGTAGGGAGAGAAGTGGTGAGTTAATGCAAAGTCACTTTCCTTCATGGGATGGCAGGGGCCTGTCAGTCAGACGACCCCACTAGTGCTGATCAGGAGATTCTGACTGACTGGTTTAAGGTTCCATTTCTGGGAAAACTGAAACTGTAATTAGCTCTCAGTTTGGTGAGGGGAGACTTAGCATAAGCAATTCCATTTTGGGACTATGGTTTTTAACAAGATTTATAAAGTTTATCACTACAGTATGATACTGATGCCAAAAATACAACTAACCAAAGGAAAAAAAAATCCAGAAACACAACCACACATATTCAGACACGACTTGTTACAAAGCTAACATTACATGTCTCTTTTCAATAAATGCTGCTGAAGCCTTTAGATGTCTGTATTTTTTTTTTTTTTTTTTTTTTTTTTCCGGTATGCGGGCCTCTCACTGTTGTGGCCTCTCCCGTTGCGGAGCACAGGCTCCGGACGCGCAGGCTCAGCAGCCACGGCTCACGGGCCCAGCCGCTCCGCAGCATGTGGGATCTTCCCGGACCGGGGCACGAACCCCTGTCCCCTGCATCAGCAGGCGGACTCTCAACCACTGCGCCACCAGGGAAGCCCCGATGTCTGTATTTTTAAAAATTAACACTTATAGCATTCACAAAAATTTATTTCAGGTATATTTAGATTTCTAAATATAAAAGGCAGAATAATAATGCGTCTAGAAAAAAAGACATAAGACACTACTTTAAAGGCCTTGAAGAGAAAAATTCTTAAAACAGGGTACTGTGATATTGTGATTTATAATAAGAAACATATATTTGGTCTTCCTCCACTCCTTGGCACACAGATCCCCAAACCCTCTTAATTTCCTAAGTGATTAGAGCAATAGTGGTGTCATTCCCTAAAATATTTTGTTTCTGTTCTTAGTTCCCGAAATGGCTTCAGAGAGATAAAGATGAAAGGAGCATCTTTTGTGATTCCTAACAGTTCCCTTTCCACTACACCTGAGTTTGTTATTGAGGTGACGTTTGGAAAGCCTCTAAGGATGTGGCCTGGTTGCCAGGGGAACCACACATGATTAGAGAGTTGGAACTTTCAGTTTTACCTGCCCCTCCCCCCACCTCCCAAAAGTGGAGAGGGGCTGGGGTTGAATTTAATCACCAATGGTCATTGGTTTACTCAATCATGCCTATGTAATGAACCCTCCATACAAACCCCAAAGGGCGGGGTGTGGTGAGGTTCTGAGTTGGTGGAGGTGCTGGCTGTGTGCTCTGCCCAAAGACTGCATGGAAACTCTGCACCCCTTCCCAAGTCCCTTGCCCCACGCACCTTTTACATCTGGCTGTTCCCGAATTACATCCTTTTATAATAAACCAGTAATTAGTAAGTAAAACGTTTTCATGAATTCTTTGAGCGCTGGAGCAAATTAATTGAACTCAGGGAGGGGGCTGTGTGAATCTATAGCCAGTGGTCAGAAGCACAGGTAGCAACCTGGACTTGCACTTGGTATCTGAAGTGGGAGCAGAGGCAGTCTTGTAGGACTGAATCCTTAATGTGCAGAATATGACTCTATTTCCACACATTATTATCTAATTTCTGATTAGATAGAATCAGAATGGAGTTAAATTCTAGGACACCCAGTTGGTGTCATAGAATTGTCTTGTATGTGAACCCCCTTGCCCTCCCCCCACACACATATGTGGTGACGGGAGTACTATACAGCAGTGTTCAGAGTATTGTGTGTAGTGTAAAGAAAAACAATAGTGTGTGTGTTTTTACAGACATAAAAAGAATAACAAAAGAAAATATTTTCAATTGTTCATCAAAATTAAGGGTTTCAGCTTAGTAAATATATTATTTAGAAAGCAAAATAGTAAACTCAAGAGCAGAAGAAGATATTGCAAAGTATTTAGCTTTCAAATATCTTGTATTTGGGAATCATAAAGGACTCCTATATATACATCAATAGGAGAAAGATAACCAAATGGAAAAATATGCAAGTATTTGTATTAAAACAAATACTTTAAGAGAGAAGATAGTAAAATAAGCAGATAAAAAGGACCTCAATTTCTTCAGTAATCAAGGAAGTGCAAATTAAAGCCATAATGAAATATTGCTACAAACTCACCAGAAAGACTAGATTTGAAGTATGACAATTCCAAATGTTGATGAAAGTAGAGCCACTTGGACTATAAATTTGAGATATTTGTTCTTTGTTGCCTCTTGCTGAAGGCAAATATGATACTGTCTCCAAATACCAATTTGTTTTTGAGTCTAATGGCTACACCATGATCTTTCAATAGTTTTCTAACAGGCATCTTTTTTAATGGACAAGTTGTTAACAGTATATTTATTCCATAACCATGATTGTGATTTCATCTAAATTCTGTATAAGTCTTATCTTGTGAACAACTCCAGGTTTATTTGATTATTTTTGTTCACTTGCTTCTTTCTGGCTCCTATTAGACTTTACAAAACTAGAGGCAGAGTTTCCAGATTGCTCCATAATGGTTTTAGTCTGACAATTTGTTATTATATATTTAGATGAAAAGCATGTCCCCAGAATACAAATTGTGTCGAGAGATTTTGACTTAACCTTTTTATCCCTACAATCTCATTAGTCAGCAACATTCAACAGAGTTTTTTTTAACATCTTTACTGGAGTATAATTGCTTTACAATGTTGTGTTAGTTTCTGCTGTATAACAAAGTGAATCAGCTATATGTATACATATATCCCCATATCCCCTCCCTCTTGCATCTCCCTCCCACCCTCCCTATCCCACCCCTCTAGGTGGACACAAAGCACTGAGCTCATCTCCCTGTGCTATGCAACTGCTTCCTACTAGCTATCTATTTTACGTTTGGTAGTGTATGACACTCTCTCACTTCGTCCCAGCTTACCCTTCCCCCTCCCCATGTCCTCAAGTCCATTCTCTACGTCACATCTGGGGCTTTATTCCTGTCCTGCCCCTAGGTTCATCAGAACCTTTTTTTTTTTTTTTTTTTTTTAGATTCCATGTATATATGTGTTAGCATACGGTATTTGTTTTCTTCTTTCTGACTTACTTCACTCTGTATAACAGACTCTAGGTCTATCTACCTCACTACAAATAGTTCAGTTTTGTTTCTTTTTATGGCTGAGTAATATTCCATTGTATATATATGCCATGTCTTCTTTATCCATTCATCTGTCTATGGACACTTAGGTTGCTTCCATGTCCTGGCTACTGTAAATAGTTCTGCAATGAACATTGTGGTACATGTCTCTTTTTGAGCTATGCTTTTCTCAGGGTATATGCCCAGTAGTGGGATTGCTGGGTCATGTGGTAGTTCTGCTTTTAATTTTTTAAGGAACCACGATACTGTTCTCCATAATGGCTGTATCAGTTTACATTCCTACCAGCAGTGCAAGACGGTTCCCTTTTCTCCACACCCTCTCCAGTATTTACTGTTTCTAGATTTTTTTGATGATGGCCATTCTGACCAGTGTGAGGTGATACCTCATTGTAGTTTTGATTTGCATCTCTCTAATGATTAGTAACAATGAGAGTATTGGATGTTCATTTCCTTTTCCTCCTTAGGATGGGTACCAGTAAAGCAAAATGGATTATTCAATAATCAATGACATTAATTTTTGATTAGATACATAAATGGGATTTCCCCTAGACTTATCCTACAGACGGCATTTAGCATCGTTATTACATATCTACCAGTTCAGTTCAATAAACATTTACTAACTGGCTATTTGTGTGGTTTTAAAAATAACAAAGAGGGCAGTTTCATCCTTTTCTTTTTTTTTTAATTTTTGAATTTTATTTTATTTATTTTTTGTACAGCAGGCTCTTATTAGTTATCTATTTTATACATATTAGTGTATATATGTCAATCCCAATCTCCCAATTCATCCCACCACCACCACCACCACCACCTGTCACTTTCCCCCCATGGTGTCCATATGTTTGTTCTCTACATCTGTGTCTCTATTTCTGCCTTGCAAACTGGTTCATCTGTACCATTTTTTTAGATTCCACATATATGTGTTAGTATACGATATTTGTTTTTCTCTTTCTGACTTACTTCACTCTGTATGACAGTCTCTAGGTCCATCCACGTCTCTACAAATGACCCAGTTTTGTTCTTTTTAATGCCTGAGTAATATTTCATTGTATAGATGTACCACACAGATGTAGAGAACAAGCGTATGGATACCAAGGGGGAAGGGGGGTGTCAATATATATTGGCATATATACACTATTGATAGTATGTATAAAATAGATGGCTAATGAGAACCTACTGTATAGCACCGGGAATGTTCTGCAGTAACTTAAATGGAAAGGAAATCCAAAAAAGAGGGGATATATGTATACATATAGCTGATGCACTTTGCTGTACAGTAGAAACTAATACAACATTGTAAAGCAACTATACTCCAATAAAAAAATAAATGAAAAAAAAAAAGCTGTTTCTAGTTTTCTAAAGCAGCACTGATGATGTTTCCAGCAGTAACTTCCAGGGCAAATATCAATGATATCAAAGGAACCAGCAGTAGTATCTCTGCTGAGAGATGTCAGCAGTGGTGTCTTCATGGGAGCAATTCTACATATGATTTTTGAAACTCTTCCTAGAAGTATATCCCCCATCCCTACCCCTCTGTCCCCCCGGGTTCTGTGAGCCATCTACACACTTTAATCCATTCTGTTTCTCTTAAATTAGACAGAAATAGGCCTTGGCTAGGGTTCTGGAGTAAGTATGGTTACGTTAAGTCCAACTCTTGACTTATTTATGCTTGTACCTGTGGAGTAAACATGATTGGAAGAAGATACACACATACATACACATGCACTGCTTGGTCACACTTGAATTTATCACCTCAGTTGTGCCCCTGATGGTGGGAGCAATTCTGTTTTACAGTGGATAAATTATAATTGATTTAAATAATTTCATATTGTCAGACCTATAGATTGTTTCCAATTTTTTACTGATAGAAAAATTGTTGTTATAGGTTATCCAAGTAGCTGAATCTTTGCCACATTTATAATTATTTCCTTCAATCAATTTATTTTCTAGAAGTGGAGTTCTGATTCCAATTATGAATAAGTGACTTGAATTGGCTAACTTTTCTGTTTTTACAATTATTAAAGCTGAGCAAGTTGTAAAATACAACTGTTTGAAGGCACTGGTATACAACCAAAGTAGTTAGAGACAGGAGGGACTACAATCATTTTAAGAAGGAAAGAACATAAGGTGAGTTCCACATTTAGCTGGCTTCTCTTCTGAAGGTACTTAGAAATTTTCTGCTCTGAGAGGCAATAGAGCCAAAGCAGGAAACAAGAATCTTATAGGACTAAGGAGACAGAAATCAAAGTTTAAGATTGTGAGAGAGGGTACAAATAGAGTGGCAGTATCTCAGAGTGTCTCAGGTTGGAGACTTCAGAGGGGTACCAAAATCTCCTACTGATTGTCTTCAAGATATTGATGGACTCCTAATTATGCAGGCAAGAAAACCAAACGAAAGCAGCAGCTGGGAGGGAAAAAAAAAACAGAGCAGATTTTAGTATCTGCCTACTTCTAAGGAACAAGATTGAACTTCAAGTTCCACCAAATCAGAAGAACTTACCAAATACCCAGGGCTTTTCACTGAGTTTCCAGAGAAACCATGATGGAATAACAAAGGACAAAATGGAAACAAAATAATCTTAAAAAAAACCCCAAAAACTAAGATCAACTCGTGAAAGGATTAAAGTTATCCTCTGATATCTGATACTCTATCTGTGTTCCACAAAAAAACAAAAAACAAAAAACAAAAGAGAGAGATTGTTTTTGGAAGAAGATATATCATTCATAGAGTGTATAATTTTTTAATGTTTCGTTTCCAATATCAAATTAAAATTAAAGGTATGTTAAAAAATATGACCAATTGAACAAAACCAAGAAAAAAACCAAACAGGGGACTTCCCTGGTGGCACAATGGTTAAGAATCTGCCTGCCAGTGCAGGGGACACAGGTTCGAGTCCTAGTCCGGGAAGGTCCCACGTGCCGTGGAGGAACTAAGCCCATGCTCCACAATTACTGAGCCTGCGCTCTAGAGCCTGCAAGCCACAACTACTGAGCCTGCACGCCTAGAGCCCATGTTCCACAACAAGAGAAGCCACCACAGTGAGAAGCCTGTGCACCACAACAAAGAGCAACCCCTGCTCGCTGCAACTAGAGAAAACCTGCATGCAGCAACGAAGACCCAACACAGCCAAAAATATATAAAGAAAGAAAAAAGAAAAAAACAAACAATTGAAATAGATCTATGGGTGAATCTGACATTGGAATTATCAGAGATTTTAAAATAACACGATTGATATAATTCAAGAAAATAGAGGAAAGAATGGGAAACTTCAGTAAATGCCTAGAGTATGAACACACACACACATACAACCTGTCAAATGGAAATTCTACATCTGAAGAATATAATGACTAAGATGAAAAATTTACCAGAGTAGTTTATTAGCAGTTTAGAAATAGCCAAAAAAAAAGAATCAGTAAATCAGATCATAGGGCAGTAGAGAGTATTGAGAGCAATGAACAGGGAGAAAAAAACATATACAGTAAAAAGCATACAAGACATGTAAGACATAGGGAAAATGTTTAACATGTCTAATCAGAGGGGCAATAGTTGAAGAAATAGTGGCTGAGAATTTCCTAGACATGACTAGATACCAAGCCACAGACTCCAGAAGGTCTACAAACCCCACAGAGTATAAACAGAAAGAAAATTACACTTAGAGACATCCTAGTTAAACTACTGAAAACCAAAGATAAAGTGAAATCTGTAGAGTGAAAAGGTACAAACTTCCAGTTTAAAGATCAGTAATTACTAGGGATGTAGTGTAAAACATGATAAATATAATTAACACTGTTGTATGTTATGTAGGAAAGTTGTTGAGAGTAAATCCTGAGTTCTCATCACAAATTTTTTTCTATTTCTTTAATTTTGTATCTATATGAGATGATGGATGTTCACTAAAATTATTGTGATAATCATTTCATAATATATGTAAGTCAGATTATTATGTTGTATACCTTATACAGCGCTGCATATCAATTATATCTCAATAAAAGTGAAGAAAAAACAGAAAAACAAAGAGTGAAATCTTAAAAGATTGCCGGGTGGGGGGGAGGGGCAGAGTTCAAGAAGTACCATTATAGAGTCAAAAATTTTGAGATTTTTTTAAAAGATTTTGTTGTGAACTTTCGATCTACTCTCTAGAAATTGTGCACCTTTTCCCCACATCCTTGACAATACTGTCACAAATCTTGGTATGACTTTGGCATTCTAAGTAGTAGAATCTTTAAACCTCTTTAATCTGTTGTGGTTTCTGAATGATGAGTGAAGTTGTTGGAAGTTTTGGAGAGATTCAGCCCTTCAGAAACTATTCGTGAACTTTGGTCTTTTGGGATTAAAGTACAGTTTATAATTTAGATATTACTAAGATAGTGTTCCCATGCATATTTATGCCAAATTTTGCCTTCACATATGTACATAAAGTTGATGTTTTACAGGTTTTATAGTTTTCCAATATTCATTCTTTTCAATCTCAAATAACAAAACTGCAGGGGCTCTTAGTGTTTGCATCACTTACATATTGTTGTTTTAAAAAAAATTTGAGTTACACTCACTCATAGAATAGTTTATACATTGCAGCTATTTTCCTAAGTAATTTTGATTTTATTGCGGTGTTTGGTTTCATAACATGCCTTCAGGTGTCCTTGAAAGAAGTGCTTTCATCTCTGTGGGTTCAAATGCCCTCCCTTGGCTTCCATGGGCAGCAATTATGGTGTCTTGTATCGTCTGGTCTCTTTATACGGTTATCCCTATGAAGCTGAGATGCAAAGATTCTACCCCAGTGATTTAGGTCTGGCCTCATTCCAAGCCTTAATTGATGGAGACTTTGTCCTGTATTTAGTATTCAGCATAGAGCAAAGCATTTTTCATGAAATAGTTCCAGGGAATGAAAAGGCCCTCGTTATTGCAAGCCCCACAGCAAAGCGGAATTACCTCTGGACCAGACCTGAGGCTCAGTGCCATGCTGACCACTTTCTCTTACCAAGTAATTCCTTAAAATACAAACGAGACTCATTTTGAAAATACAAAACTTTATTAAATATATACAATAAAGTGAAAAGACAGCGTGCAAAATGTTACGTGCACACATTAGAATTGTAAACAAAAAAATTAGTAAAAGCATATGAAGAAAGCCTGGAAGGAACTCCACCAAAATAATAATAATGGTAGTTTGAGTACAGGAGTAATAGGAAATTATTTTTCTTTTTACCATTTTACATATTTTCTAGATTGTAGTTATATTACTTTTATAATTAAACAATAAATTTCCTTTAAAAATGATGTTAAAATAACTCCTCTGATAAAGATTTTGACAACCTACTCTTATAACCTCCTCTCTTTAGCAATAGACCTGGGATTATAATACTGGAATGTCATAATTAAGATCATAACATGTTAATAACCCAGCTGGGGTTCTTAACATTATGGTTTGCTTATTTTGTAATACACTTCTTTTTAGCACCTGTACAATTTAAACCTTTTAATTACATTTTGCATCACTGTCAGGCAAAGTAATTGCAAGCAAGTTTTCATATATGCATTTTTCTTAAGCTTGACTTATTATAGCAATCCAAATGTAGTGGGAACACTGCATTTAACCAAGCAGAAAACAAAGTGGTAGTTGTAATTTCACTCTAAGTCATGAGGAATGGAATTTTCGAGTCATCTTTTTAACCTTCCAGATGCCTTAACTGCCAAAATTAAGATTAATTTATCAAAAGTATGTGAAGATGTTACATACTCTCTTAACAAATCTTCTAGTCTACAAATAGGGAAAAATATGAAAATATGAGAATTAAAAACTAAGTACTTTTTCTTGCATGTGTCTTATTTGACTACAGAATAGGTCTATACATAGAATTAAAGATTCTATATGCGTTTATTCTTTGTTTTTCCTAATATTGTCCTCTAATATTAACTCTATTTAGTTTGAATGACTATAGAAAATATCCATAGCACTTTAACTTAGCATAACTTTTATTTTTACCTGCATTACTAAAAACAATCCAGTTATCTTTAAACTAAAATAAATTTATTTAGAAATAAATTACACAATAACATCCCTTTCTTAAAGGTGCTGAGATCAGGAACTGTGGAAATAGCTCCCATTAAAACACGATAGCTATATGGTTACATAATGGCTGACTTCTTTCTAGGCTGACTTCTTTCTATGTCTTCCTGTGGTAAGGTCTGTTTGCCCTTTTGGCAAGTTTATAACAATTTCCAAGTTGATTTTGAACCCCATGATATACATTTCAAATGAAGACTTTTCTTGCCTGCATGACTATGGCAAGCGAACTTCCTATTTTATGTTATTATTTGCTCGCTGTCACAAATCTTGTGACACTTCACTAAACAAAATTGAGCAGGTGATGTCAAGCTGAGTATCAGAGCAATGTCATATGACTCCAACCTCACCGTATGCCGTGGAAGGGAATGTGAATTAACTTTTGCTGCTCTGGGTTTTTACAATCATGAACTATTTCATGTGGAGTCAGAAGGAAATTCTAATCCAGTGGCTTTAGAGTTTAACCCCTTTTTCAAATATCAATCTTGTGTAGAAGCCTAGTACATAGAATGATATAAGCAGAACTCCTCCACTGAGTGAGAGGCTGCTGTGGAGCCCTTACAATTCACTTGTCTTATCCCTTTTTTCTATGTGGGAGCTGCTGAGCATCTCAGCAGAACACAAGAGGTCCTCAGGACAGATGGCAAACCACAGATCTAATTCCAATCTCTCTCATGTTACAGACAAGTCAACAAAAGCCTAAAGAAACGAAGTTACTTGTCCAAGGTTATAAAACACAAAGCCTTGCACACATTAGGTCTCAAAATATAAGTTACCACGGTGGATGTTGTATTAGTCAGTGAAAGAGGCAGACTTAAAAATCAGGAGTATTTTTTCCACCAAAATTACTGTTGTTTAATTGAAAGGTTTTGTGGGTTTTTTTTTTTCATTTTTCTGAAAGTTCTTCATTTGTCTGGAAGTGTTCAAAGGAAAGTGTAAAAGGAAAATGTTCATTATGAAAATCACCCCCAAAAAGTCTATGGGTAGGTCAAGGAATATACAAAAAATATGGAAGAGATCTCAGCATGTTATCCTGAGGGAATGACAAAATATTCAGTTCAAGTACCACTGCTGCACAGGTCTGGTGGTACCCAGCTGCTACTGGAACCATGAATGCTTCATTCTGTTCAGAGAGGTATTTACAGGGAAGTAATTTCCTAGGAACAAGAGCTCTGGCCAACTCTGGATAGGGTTGAAGGCATGTTGGATTCTCATTGTAGAGGATCTAAAATGTAGATTATAGATGAGTTTTATTATGTCACAGAAATCATAAGGCATGGGAAGCTCTAGGACTCCTAGGTATTCTGATTGCTTAAAATGTGTGTTGTGACATACATTCTCACTTTATATTAGTTAAAATATTTGATTTAACCAAAGCACTAATTTTTTGCATCAGAAGAAGTCACTTCCCCTCTCTACACTTCAGGTGCCCCATAACTCAGGAGTTATATCAGCATTTCATAGAAATACAAAATAAATTATTACAATATCAAACAGTTATGCTTATTACAACAAACATGAGAAATCTGTAGAGAATGCAATGAGACTTTTGCTCGGTCTCAGAATTTCATCTAAAGCCTGAAAGCTGAGACAATGAAGGGCAAGTTTTGATACTTATCTAAAAAGAAGCAACAAACTCATCCCCACATGGCCAGACTGGCCCAGCCATCATCATTCCCAATAGCTAGTGTCAGAGAAGTTTAGAGATTTTCTGGAGAGCAAAATAATGAAGGGATTTTATAGGTATATATAAGACTATCACATTCCCTCTTCCCTCGAGTCAAGTAAGGGTACCTCCCAATAACCACTCAGAGATTGGAATGTCTATCAAAAGAGACAACACTAACACACTCCCAAATCCTTGCCAAATGCTTGTTAGCCACTAAAAATGCATAGGTTTGCTCATGCTGGTATTGAACAGACATCTCCAGCTTTGCATGTGTTTGCTGGAGTTTGTGCACACAGTTTGTGCTTGTCTCTTGCCTGAAGAATTCCAAATACTGGAGGTTGCCTAGAGCAGGTCCCATTGCAGAGCAAGAATAAAGCGTGCAGTGAATTGGCCTCACTCCTGGAGCATGTCAGGGCCAGGTGGTATGCATTTTCACATGGACCACCTGGATACCCAGAAAAGTAGCCAGGCTTGATAATTTTTGAAAGGACTCGGGTGTCTGCCAAGAGAAAAATGGACCATTTTGCTTTACTGCCACCGGGAATGGAAGGCAAGTTGTAAGAAGTCATCCAAAAGGTCTATTACCAATACCATGAAATAGTGTGGTGCAGAGATACCCAGCAAGGGATTAGAGTCTTTGCCATTTTATTGTGCACCCCTCCCTAGCTCCTGACCACAGAATAGTTAGAAGCAGAGTGAGGAGGAGGTGAAAGAAAGTTCTATTTGAAGTCAGTAGGGAGAAGAAAGAATAAGGTGATCATCTTATTTATGCTATTTAAGATAGACTGTTTAGTACACCACTTATACATTTCTAAATTTGTTTTACAGTAGAGGAAACTGAAAATCAGAAAGATAATTTAACCAAAAGCACAGAGGCTGGAAGTGACAAAGCCAGTAACCTTAAATTCCTTGAGAGAATGCCACCTTCCTTTATTAGAGAGGTTGCAAAGAAATCGAGCATGATACTCTGTGATACTTTTCTCTTTGGCATTTTCAACTTACATCTTAGAAAAATCAGACTGAAAAATTGTGAATAAGTATTCTGGCACTACCTAGGTGATGTGGATAAGTTGCTTCATTTACCTAAGCCATTTTACTCATTTACAAAATGCAGAGTTTGGATAAATTTAACTCTAAATTCCCTTTTAGATTTTATAATATAATTATAGCTCAAAAAGACAGAGAGGAGAAGAGAGGAGAGGAAGAGAAGAGAGAGGAGGGGAGGGGAGGGGAGGGGAAAGATGTGGAAGAGAAAGATTCTGTATTAGTTGTATTAGTTAAATATTTTATACCTTAAATTTGTATTTTTTCAGGAGAGTCAGGGAATTAGAACTCCAAAAAGTGTCTTTATATTCTTCCTCCTCTTTCCCATCACTTCTTTCAGAGGTATTGCTAGGATGATTTCGTAATAAAAAAAAGAAAACATAATTATAGGAGATGGAATCATTTAATCCTCTCTGAAATGCTTTCAGCTGTAGATAGTAAAGAAAATTCTGCAACCTCTGAAAGCTACCCTGTAACTGGATTCTCAGGAGAAATGGTGGTATGGAGGTTTGTTTTGTTTGGTTTTGTTTGTTTGTTGTTGTTTTTTAAACATGATGGGAATAAGACTGGGAAATTGTAACTTTGGATAGGTTTGTTGCTGCAGCTTTCAATCCTGTCACAGTTGGTGTCATGAAGATG
Organism: Platanista minor; assembly: GCA_004363435.1. NCBI lineage: Eukaryota > Metazoa > Chordata > Mammalia > Artiodactyla > Platanistidae > Platanista > Platanista minor. The sequence continues at coordinate 60,470 of RJWK010001371.1, read as the reverse complement.
AATAAAGCTGGTGCCATCTTCTGTTTTCATTATCATCCAAGGGGCTGGGATCGGAAGGGATTCATTTTGTGCCACTGTCATTTCTCATTACTATCTTTGTCATGAGAGTGAATTATAACAGCCCTCCGATGCCAGCTATGGCTTTGCTCTCATTACAGACTTTCATTCTTGGGATGAAGATGGTAATAAGAATGGAATGTCGTGTGAAAACAGAGCTCACTTTCATGACAGTTGGAAATTGGTGATGAAAATGGAAAATGGCAGAAAAAAATTAATCTTTTTTTTGTGGCAAAAATTGTCCTGCAAACAACATTGTGCACCAAGGGTATCCCTCACCGTGGCAATGACAAAGCAATGAAAAGGCAAACAATGAAGAGCTTTTGGAGCAAATGAGGGATTCTGAGGCATCCATCTTGCTTGGTGCTTTGGAAATATCTCTCTTAATCCTGAATAATGTAACATCCATTTAGCTCCAAAAGTAATGTGATAGGCAATTAGGAGCTTCTCTGTTCTCCCTTCAGTAATATGAGTATCTCTATTACATACTGCCAGAAAGGCACTACCAAATTTATGGAAGCCATTAGAATTTCTATATAGGATACTTTTCACACATATACACACACATACATGAACACACACACTCATACACTCACACACACACAAATATATGCCTATGTATATGTGTTCATATATATACAATTCTAGAAAAGTATTTAGCTGACTCAAAAATAGTGGTATTGAAAGGAAAGACGCTCGCTTTCTGTTTTATACATTCCAGTATTGATTGATTTTTTTTTAAGCCAAGAGCATTTACCGCTCTTAAAATTATGGAAATGATAGCCTTCTCTCCCACCAAAATAAATGGCTCTGTATACCACTGAATTACCTTTACTACTAGAGTCCACCAATTTTTTGGAAGAGTTTGAGAAGGGTGGGTGTTAGCTCTTATCTAAATGTTTGATAGAATTCACCTCTGAAGCCATCTGGTCCTGGACTTCTCTTTGTTGGACGATATTTTATCACAGTTTCAATTTCATTACCTGTGATTGGTCTGTTCATATTTTCTATTTCTTCCTGGTTCAGTCTTGGAAGGTTATACCTTTCTAAGAATTAGTCCATTTCTTCCAGGTTGTCCTTTTTATTGTCATAGATTGGCTTTTAGTAGTCTCTTATGATGCTCTGTATTTTTGTGGTGTCCTTTGTAACTTCTCCTTTTTCATTTTTAATTTTATTGATTTGAGTCCTCTCTTTTTTTTTGTTGATGAGTCTGGCTAAAAGTTTATCAAACTTGTTTATCTTCTCAAAGAACCAGTTTTAGTTTTATTGATCATTGCTATTGTTTTCTTTATTTCTATTTCATTTATTTCTACTCTGATCTTTATGATTTCTTTCCTTCTACTGACTTTGGTTTTGTTTGTTTTTCTTTCTCTAGTTCCTTTAAGTGTAAGGTTACATTGTTTATTTGAGATTTTTCTTCTTTCTTGAGGTAGGATTGTATTGCCATAAACTTCCCTCTTAGAACTGCTTTTGCTGCATCCCATAGGTTTTAGATCCTTGTGGTTTGGTTGTCATTTGTCTCTAGGTATTTTGTGATATCCTCTTTAATTTCTTCAGTGACCTCTTGGTCATTTAGTAACGTATCGTTTAGCCTCCATGTGTTTGTGTGTTTTACCTTTCTCTCCCTGTAATTGATTTCTAATCTCATAGCGTTGTGTTCAGAAAAGATGCTTGATATGATTTCAGTTTTCTTAAATTTACTGAGGCTTGATTTGTTACCTAAGATGTGATCAGTCCTGGAGAATGTTCCATGCGCACTTTAGAAGAAAGTGTAATCTGCTGTTTTTGGATGAAATGTCCTATAAATATCAATTAAATCTATCTGGTCAATTGTGTCATTTAAAGCTTCTGTTTCCTTATTAATTTTCTGTTTGGATGATCTGTTCACAGGTGTAAGTGAGGTGTTAAAGTCCCCCACTATTATTGTGTTACTGTCGATTTCCTCTTTTAGAGCTGTTAGCATTTGCCTTATGCATTGAGGTGCTCCTTTGTTGGGTGCATATATATTTATAATTTTTATATCCTCTTCTTGGATTGATCCCTTGATCATTATGTAGTGTCCTTCCTTGTCTCTTGTAACATTCTTTATTTTAAAGTCTATTTTATCTGATATGAGTCTATTTTATTGCTACTCCAGTTTTTAGATTTCCATTTGCATGGAATATTTTTTCCATCCCCTCACTTTCAGTCTGTATATGTCCCTAGGTCTGAAGTGGGTCCCTTGTACACAGCATATATACAGGTCTTGTTTTGCATACATTCAGTGACCCTGGGTCTTTTGGGTGGAGCATTTAATCCATTCACATTTAAAGTAGTTATTGATATGTGTATTCCTATTACCATTTTCTTAATTCTTTTGGGTTTGTTTTTGTAGGTCCTTTTCTTCTCTTGTGTTTCCCACTTAGAGAAGCTCCTTTAGCATTTGTTGTAGTGCCGGTTTTGTGGTGCTGAATTCTCTTAGCTCTTGCTTGTCTGTAAAACTTTTGATTTCTCCATCGAATCTGAATGAGATCCTTGCTGTGTAGAGTAATCTTGGTTGTAGGTTCTTCCCCTTCATCACTTTAAATATAGCATGCCACTCCATTTTGGCTTGTAGAGTTTCTGCTGAGAAAATCAGCTGTTACCCTTATGGGAGTTCCCTTGTATGGTATTTGTCACTTTTCTCTTATTGCTTTTAACAATTTTTCTTTGTTTTTAATTTTTGTCAATTTGATTACTGTGTGTCTCAGCATGTTTCTCCGTGGGTTTATCCTGTCTGGGACTTTCTTCACTTCCTGGACTTGGGTGGCTATTCCCTTTCCCGTGTTAGGGAAGTTTTCAACTATAATCTCTTCAAATGTTTTCTCAGGTCCATTCTCTCTCTCTTCTCTTTCTGGGACCCCTATAATTTGAATGTTGGTGTGTTTAATGTTGTCCCAGAGGTCTCTTAGGCTGTCTTCACTTCTTTTCATTCTTTTTTCTTTATTTTGTTCCACGGCAGTGAATTCCACCATTCTGTCTTCCAGGTCAGTTATCTGTTCTTCTGCCTCAGTTATTCTGCTATTGATTCCTTCTAGGGTATTTTTCATTTCAGTTATTGTATTGTTCATCTCTGTTCTTTAATTCTTCTAGGTCTTTCTTAAACATTTCTTGCATCATCTCAATCTTTGCCTCCATTCTTTTTCCGAGGTCCTGGATCATCTTCCCATCATTATTCTGAATTCTTTTTCTGGAAGGTTGCCTATCTCTGCTTCACTTAGTTGTTTTTCTGTGGTTTTATCTTATTTCTTCATCTAGTACATAGTCCTCTGCCTTTTCATTTTGTCTGTCTCTCTGTGAATGATTTTCATTCTACAGGCTGCAGGACTGTAGTTCTTCTTGCTTCTGCTGTCTGCTGTGTGGTGAATGAGGCTATCTAAGAGGCTTGTGCAGGCTTCCTGATGGGGGGGAGTGGTGGTGAGTAGAGCTGGGTTTTGCTTTCATTATTGATAAAGAAATTTTGTAGTCTCCAACTATAATGGTTCGTTTGTCTCCTCGTTTTAGGTCTCTCATTTTCTGTTTCATATATTTTGATAATATATAATGTGAATATATGGCTTGTATTGTTATATCTTCTTCACAAATTCATTCCTTTACCAGCACAGTGCCATAATTTCATAGATTCTGGAAGAAGACACAATACCCCTGGGTCAGAGAGAAAGCCTTTTATTACTCACAGCACAGAAAATAGCTGAATTTCATGTTTATATCAACTGTTCCTTTCCCCTAATTCTTGTGAGTGCAGAATAATGTGTAAGCCCAGGTAGATGCTGTACACACAGTGGGTTTATGTCCAGTTGAGAAACACTGAACTTAGTAAACCCCAGTCCTATGAAGAAAGCGGCTAAGAAGCCTGTCCAGCATTTTCCGTAGAAGACATTATTATCCTAGACAGCAAACAAATATACCCTATGCCCTAGATATGAAGGAAGATACAATATCATTCTAGGCTGTTCACTACACATTCTTAAAAGGATTATCCATAATAAATGAAATCACAAGATGTGAGGATATGTTAGAGACACATGGAGAATTGTTTCCCAGCTATATCCCTTATGCCTGGAGGTCTTTCTCTTTCTATGTTCTATTTTGTGTATTTATATAGCCACTTGCTCTTCCTTTTGATTAGTATTTTCTTGTCATATATTTTTCCACTTTTTACTTTTTTTTTTTTTTTTTTTTTTTTTTTTTTTTTTTTCTTTTTTTTTTTTTTTTTTTTTTTTTTTTTTTTTTTTTTTTTTTTTTTTTTTTTTTTTTTTTTTTTTTTTTTTTTTTTTTTTGTGGTACGCGCGCCTCTCACTGTTGTGGCCTCTCCGTTGCAGAGCACAGTCTCTGGACATACAGGCTCAGTGGCCATGGCTTACGGGCCTAGCCGCTCCGTGGCATGTGGGATCTTCCCAGACCAGGGCACTAACCCATGTCCCCTGCATCGGCAGGTGGACTCTCAGCCACTGCGCCACCAGGGAAGCCCCCATTTTTTACTTTTAACCTACCAGTATCTTTATATTTAACCAGACTTTTTTGTGGGAGGCATTTGATCTTAATTTTTTATCCAATCTGACACTCTTTGCCTTTTGGTTGAGGGGTTTAGACCATATATATTAAATGTAACTATTAAAATGTATAAATTTAAATATACTATTTTGCTGTTATTTTCTGTTTGTCATCTGTTCTGTTACTTTTCCCCCTTTTTTTGTTATTTTCCTATGGTTTACAATATATTCTACCTTCAGATTATATTGTCTCACTGTAAATTATATTATTCCACTTCATTTTACAACTGTATATGTCCAGATACTTCCATTTCCTCACTTCCATCCATTTTGCTATTTTTGTGCTACATTTTGCTACTATATATGTTAAACATCCCATGATATTTTGTTACTATTTTTTACATAAACAGGTACTTGTTAATCTAATAAAATAAGAAAAAACCCTTACACTTAATTTATATGATTTCTGGGCTTAATTTTTTATGTAATTTCAAATTTTCATATAGTATTCTAATTTTATTCTGCCTGATGTGCATGCTTTAACGTTTTTCATAGTATAGATATGCTGGCAATGAGTTCTGTAAGCTTTTGTTTGTTTGAATAAGTCTTTGTCTTTAATATTAGCTTTCTTCTGCTTGTCTTAAGTTTAATTTACTCTTCTCTTTCCAGTTTACTAGAGTGGAGGCTTTGGTTATTGCATTGAGATTTTTCTTCATTTCCAGTCTGTGAATTCTGTGTGCTAAATTTCCATTAAACACTGCTTTTGCTGCATCCCACAAATTTTGATAATATTTTGTCTTTGTTTTCATTTGATTTTTAAATATCTCTTAAGATGTCTTTGTCCCTTGTGTTACTTAGAAAGGTGTTGATTAATTTTCAAGGGGAAGTGGACACTTTTTTTTTTACATATTAAGTGAAAGCAGAACATTGGTTTAACTATTACTTGTCTGTATTTTATTCCTCCTAGAAAGGTTGAATCTTTTCTATATATTTATTAACTAGTCTATTTCATTGACTCTAGGCCATTTTTTAATTCTTATTTTAACACTAAGATTAAGTTGTGTTTTACAACTAATCTCCTTTTTCAATCATGTTTGGTCAGGCAATCTTTTTAATTATTGCCTGAGTAAAGATGTAATTATCATTGTCTGAGCATGGTCAAGCATTAAAAGCACTGTTAGGAAAACCTTCAGAATCAATATCAGTGATTTTGAAAAAACAAACAAACAAACAAAAAACTAAACCCCAAACCTGGGTACAATATACTAGTGGAACATTTTTTAAACACTTAGTACATAATGTGGTGGGAGCAGTGGGAGGGATAAAACAGAAGTTTGTAGCAGCATTCTAAAATTGAAATCAGAAGCAGAGCAATCCTACATAATTGCAATATGGCTTAGAAACCAAGCACCAATAGCTTTAATTTTCTACATAGACTCTGTTAAGAAATGCTGCATCACCAATATTCTTTTGTATAGAAGATGATATCATGTGGGAAAACATGGACAATAATGTCTCTGACTCAAAAAACACTTCAGAAGACTCAGACTCTGAATGGAAAGACATTTTAGGAATACCGTAATGAATATCATTTCATGATTTATTATATGTAGATATAAGACAAATATGATCAAAATTAATGTTTAAATGTCTAAAAAAGCTCTTTTAGTATTTGAAGTTAAAAAGTCTAAGTGATAAGGCATTATGTCACTTGATTGGCTGAATTTTTTTCTTTTTTTGCTGTACAGAAAATAAGATGCAACATATAAGCAATGGTATGAGATTCACTAAAATATGATCATTGATAAATGTTCGTTTATATGTAATAATTGTTAACAATTTTTTTTTTTTTTTTTTTTTTTTTTTTGCTGTACGCGGGCCTCTCACTGTTGTGGCCTCTCCCGTTGCGGAGCACAGGCTCCGGACACGCAGGCTCAGCGGCCATGGCTCACGGGCCTAGCCGCTCTGCGGCATGTGGGATCTTCCCAGACCGGGGCACGAACCCGTGTCCCCAGCATCGGCAGGCGGACTCTCAACCACTGTGCCACCAGGGAAGCCCAACAATTAGTTTTTAAACTCATTTCTGTTTAACTTTTGTGAATTCTCTTTTTCTTCTAAACAAATATTTTGCTATAATTTAAAAAAATGTGTTAATTCCCTCATTCCCCATGTAAATATTCGCTTAAATCTTTAAATATGTTGTTTTACTTATAGTCATCTAGGTATTTTGCCTATGTGACAAAATAAAATTTAATCATTTAGGGCAGATTTCATTATTTGGACATTGCCATAGAAATGATATTTATCAACTATTCAAAACTTTGTTTGATACCAAGATATAAAAGTTATACAAATGGATTATTATGGCTTTAACAGAAAGAGTAACTTCATAGATAAATTTCTGACATAAGTATAATTGCACTGTGCTCCCAAACTGTGATAAAGACTTTCATAGTCAGCATAAAACCTTTTGTCGTTATTTATTTTTAGTTAGAATTTTGTTCAATCTTCACCATTTTTTTAAGAAAAGTATTTCTTTGTCTAACTTGCCACAGTCATTCTTTTGACTTTTTATTGCCACTCTTGTCAAGAACTGTGGAGACTGAAAGGCAATATTGGTATGGCCTTGTCTATGGAGCCATAACTGGGAGTTTGTTTCCAGCTTCTGTTACTTAGCAGCTGAGTGACCTTTGGTGAACCATCTAACCTCTCTGTTCCTATTTCTTCAGCTGTAAGATGGGGATGTAAGTTAAATAACATTATATCTATAGCTAACATTTATAGAATACTTCTTATTCAAGTAATATATTAGGAACTTTATGCATATCATTCCATTTAGTCTTCACAAGAAGTCTATGGAGAAGGTGCTATTATTACCTCCATTTCACAGATGAGATGCTTATGAAACCACAATAGAATAAAATGAAATAGTGCTTATAGTACTCTGTGTGGAGAGTAGGCACTCAATATGGTAATGATGATGATGATGTCAAAGATGATGACAAGTGGTGATGGTGACAGCAATGACAAAGATAAAATTTCCATGCATCAGCATTATGCCATCATCTTAGATAAATATGCTTTTAAGTCTTAGAAATATAGCATCAACAGTTTATTTCATAAATATTTATTGATAGCCTTTCATGGCCAGACCCTGAATGTATAAACATATAAAATGCTGTTTTCAAGGAGTTTCTAGACTAGTAGAAAAGGGAAAAATATGGTCAAAAGAAGAAACTATTAAGGGAAGGAATGATGAGGGGGAAAAGAAGGAAAGAAGAAAATAGGGAAGAGAAAGTGGAGAGATGGTAAAATGAGAAAAGAAAACAAGCCTGGATAATCTTGTAGGAAATGCAGTTGGCTTCATTTGGATTGCATAATAGGAGGTATATTCCAATCTCTAATACACGCCATGCATCAGAGCCCAAATTCAGAAATCAGCTGCTGGGAAGACACATGTAAACACAGCAGAGAATTTTTCTTAAGGATGTGTGATGATGCATAGCGCCTGTCAAGCTGGAATCTAGTTTTATGCACAACGACTGCTGGATCAATGGTCCTGATTCTGTGTGCCACTCTTTAAAAAAAAAAGCGCTGTAGCACATGTGTGTACAGTTGATATTATGAAATGATGTTAAATTACAAAATCTAGTGGGAACAAGATGGATCTTTTTTTTTATTCATGCTGTGACCAGTTTTCTTTTCAAACATGCATATCTAAGGATTATGGAAAGGGTGGAGAGGGATATGGAGAGACAGACAAGAAGAAGGGAAAAAGGGCAGAAATACCATAGTAGTTTCCAGCTGCCTCAACTCCCTTGGAAAGAGGTTTGGTATAAATTATATCCAGAAAAATAGGTGCATTCAATAGCTTTAGATACATTTTCTGCCTATCCAGTTAATATGTCAAAATGTTTTGCTTTAAGCAAGAAGACAGAAAAGCTTTGCCACACCACAAAGGGGCGTCTTAATCCCATCACTCCCTCATCACCCTCCAAGGAATTAACATTAGGTAAGCATCTGATTTGCATCAGGGGGCAGCCTTGATTTTATCGAAAGCTGTTTGCAATTCAATAAGCTCCATGCACTGTGTTGCCTTTTATATGATTCCTTATGGTGTGGTTGATCATGATCTTAATACATTTTTTTCCTTAATGGAGAACACTGAGGCAATGCTGCAGAATTAAACTTGGTCTCTGTGCAAGTTAGAGGATATATATGAAGATTAAGAGAGATGAGCCTTCATATTTTATGATCTCTGACCTGTATTAAGAAAATTTGCATAAGGCACTAGGTTAGGTGGAGGCAAGGCTGAATTGATGGCTTTAGAAATGAAGACTGGAACAGTTTGAAAAGTGAAGGAGGGAGAAAAATTGTAAGAGAAAGAGAGGGAGAAGAAGAGAGAAAAAGAGAGACAGAGAAGAACTGAAAAAATAGAAGTTGCTTGGGAGACTGGATCATGGGATAGAAAAGCAATTTTGCAACCCTTGAAAAGGTCAGAAGTTCATATGAAATTCATCAGATGCTCTGCTCATTTCCCTAATTCATTCCTCTTAGCTTTTTGAGTGTGCTGGTTATGCCACAGCATCTTTATAAAGCCTGAGGTTTTCTTTCTATTTCCCATTTTGATTGGTTAAATAACAACCATCTCCTCTATTGTCCTATAAATATAAATTCTGTTTCCATCTGAGCTGAGTTGTTAAAAAGTTAATAATTTAGAGCTATTTCCTGCTTTGCCTGGGTTACTGTTTGACAGAAAACATTTGAGGTAAGGTACTTCTTAATGTGATGGGCATGGCTATGGGTCACTAACTTGGACTTTCCAAGTGAGATGGCCATGGTGTTGAAAGCAACAGTTAAACACAGACATCTCTGCAAATGTGATAGAAATGAGTAGAGATACCACTGATATTGGGGGAGAATAAGAAAGGAGAAATATAAAAAGCAATGGCTGTCAATGGCAAGGACCTTGAGAACAGGGTCCATGCATTTTGTAGCAGTCGCCACAGAGTCTGGTACACAGCATTGCACAGAAAAGATGCTCCATGTTCATCATCATTCATCCAAAAGCATGAACTGATTGCCCTGATGCCTGTAATGAAAACAAGAACAAGATTTCTAATTTCAAATTGCTTAAAGTCAAGTAAGGTTGAGACAAGTAAACCAGCAGAAGAAACATGAGTATCTCTAACACATTATCCTCGTATAAACTTTGTGTTCCCAATTTATTCCAAATGGCATGCAATATTTTGGAGATATGAAGATTATTATATGAAGTGGAGTTTCTCAACTTGACATTGACGTTTTGAGCCAGATAATTTTTTGTGATGTAGGCTGTTCTCTTATGTATTGTGGGATGATTAGTAGCATCCTTGGACTCTTATGCAATAAATGTCAGTAGCAACCCACCCCCATTTGTAACAACAGAAAATATCCCTAGACATTGTCAAATGTTCCCTGGAGGGACAAAATGTGCCTAGTTGAGAAACACTGCCATAGAGCATTCAGGTTTTTTTTTTTCTTCTCAATTACTCTGGATTTTTACTATATCAGCCTTTGTTATTTTATGTTGTATATGCAATAAAACTGGCAAATTGATGGACTTCCCCTGAAAACCTTTCTCTCCTTCCTCCATGGCAGTGGGTGCACATGGCCACTCCATTAGAGACTACATATCCCAGCTTCCTTTGCAGATTGGTGTGGATGTGTGACTAAGCTTAGTAACTAAATTACTGGAGTGATTAGTGGTACTTCTAAGCATTGACATTAAAATAAAGGACAAATTATTTATACTTTTCCTTTCCATTTTACTGTGAGCTGGATCGTGGACAGAGGTGACCTAGCTTCAGCAATGCAAGAAAGGCAACACCCTAGAGGACAGGAAAACAAGAGGATGGAATAACTTGGTCAGTGACAGTTTCCCTGAATTTGTGGAACAGAACAGTGTCATCAGCCTCAACCACCCGCCTGGAGACTCTTAAAGACTTCTACTTTATTTAAGCCACTGTGTTCTGTCGCTTTGCTATAGAAACTTAGCCTCTCAGATCCTATCTGTTAGAATCATAACAGATGTAGAATATATATATGAGTCAATGCACATTAATATTTATACACATGCTCACACCCATATGATCAGTGTACAACATTCTGGTCAGGCAAAAAATTAATAAAGAGGGAATATATAAGTATGTACATGTACATATTAGAATATAAATATAAAAAGCTATAGGAACCTTAGCTAATGGAGTAATTAATTCTGCCAATGTGGCTTCTGGGCCTTAAATGATGAATAAGAGTTTGTCAGAAAGATTAATGAACCAATGAAGGACTGTTCTCTAGTTTCACAACTTGAAAGGCTCTCGTCCAGAAAGAGCTAGTGGTAGCTCAACATAAAGTGCAGTGTTCAGCCAAGTCACTGATGGATGCTCTCTTTTAGTCAAATCACTCAGCTGCACTCCTACCTCACACCAGGGTAATCACCAGACTTGGAGGAGCTTCAAGATGGTGGAGGACTAGGACGTGGAGATCACCTTCCGCCCCACAAATACATCAGAAATACATCTACATGTGGAACAACTCCTACAGAACACCTACTGAATATTGGCAGAAGACCTCACACCTTCCAAAAGGCAAGAAACGCCCCACGTACCTGGGTAGGGCAAAAGAAAAAAGAATAAACAGAGACAGAAGAATAGGGATGGGACCTGCACCAGTGGGAGGGAGCTGTGAAGGAGGAAAGGTTTCCACACACTAGAAGCCCCTTCGCGGTCGGAGACTGCAGGTGGCGGAGGGGGGGAGCTTCAGAGCCACGGAGGAGAGCGCAGCAACAGGGGTGCAGAGGGCAAAGCGGAGAGATTGCCCACAGAGGATCGGTGCCGACAAGCACTCACCAGCCTGAGAGGCTTGTCTGCTCACCCACCGGGGCGGGCAGGGCTGGGAGTTGAGGCTCGGGTTTCGGAGGTCAGATCCCAGGGGGAGGACTTGGGTTGGCGGTGTGAACACAGCCTGAAGGGGGCTAGTGTAGCACAGCTAGCCGGGAGTCCGGGAAAAAGTCTGGAGCTGCCGAAGAGATGAGACTTTTTCTTACCTCTTTGTTTCCTGGTGTGCGAGGAGAGGGGATTAAGAGCACCACTTAAAGGAACTCCAGAGACAGGCGTGAGATGCAAAGGCTGCTGCTGCAGCCACCAAGAAGCCTGTGTGCAAGCACAGGTCACTATCCACGCTTCCTCTCCTGGGAGCCTGTGCAGCCCATCACTGCCAGGATCCCGTGATCCAGGGACAACTTCCCCAGGAGAACACACGGCATGCCTCAGTCTGGTGCAACATCACGCCGGCCTCTGCCACCACAGGCTCACCCCACATCCATACCCCTTCCTCCCCACTGGCCTCAGTGAGCCAGAGCGCCCTAATCAGCTGCTCCCTTAACCCCGTCCTTTCTGAGCTAAGAACAGGCGCCCTCAGGCGTCCTACACACAGAGGTGGGGCCAAATCCAAAGCTCAACCCCAGGAGCTGTGCGAACAAAGAAGGGAAAGGGAAATTTCTCCCAGCAGCCTCAGGAGCAGCGAATTAAATCTCCACAAACAACTTGAGGTACCCTGCATCTGTAGAATACCTGAATAGACAACGAATCATCCCAAATTGAGGAGGTAGACTTTGGGAGCAATGATATATGTATATATTTTTTCCCTTTTTCTCTTTTTTGTGAGTGTGTATGTGTATGCTTCTGTGTGTGATTTTGTCTATATAGCTATGCTTCTACCATTTGTCCTAGGGTTCTGTCTGTCCATTTTTTTCTTAATACTTAAAAAAATTATTTTTTCTTAATACTTATTTTTTATTTTAATAGCTTTACTTTATTTTACTTTCTTTATTTATTCCTTCCTTCCTTCTTTCTTTTTTTTTCTTTTCTTTTTTCCCTTTTATTCTGAGCCATGTGGAGGACAGGCTCTTGGTGCTCCAGCCAGGGGACAGGGTTCTGCCACTGAGGTGGGAGAGCCAAGTTCAGGACACTGGTCCACAAGAGACCTCCCAGCTACATGTAATATCAAACGGTGAAAATCAACCAGAGATCTCCATCTCAACACCATATGCAGGACATAGGACATAGTGCAGGACACCCTATGCCAAACAACTAGCAAGATAGGAACACAACCCCATCCATTAGCACAGAGGCTGCCTAAAATCATAATAAGGCCACAGACACCCCAAAATACACCAACAGACGTGGACCTGCCCACCACAAAGACAAGATCCAGCCTCATCCACCAGAACACAGGCACTAGTCCCCTCCACCAGGAAGCCTACACAACCCACTGAACCAACCTTAGCCACTGGGGACAGACACCAAAGACAATGGAAACTACGAACGTGCAGGCTGCGAAAAGGAGACCCCAAACAGTACGTTAAGCTAAATGAGAAGACAGAGAAACACACAGCAGATGAAGGAGCAAGGCAAAAACCCGCCAGACCTAACAAATGAAGAGAAAATAGGGAGTCTACCTGAAAAAGAGTTAAGAATAATGATAGTAAAGATGATCGAAAATCTTGGAAATAGAATGGAGGAAATACAAGAAACGTTTAATAAGGACCTAGAAGAACTAAAGAGCAAACAAACATATGAACAACACAATAAATAAAATTAAAAATTCTCTAGAAGGGCTCAATAGCAGAATAGCTAAGGCAGAAGAATGGATAAGTGACCTGGAAGATAAAATAGTGGAAATAACTACTGCAGAGCAGAATAGAGAAAAAAGAATGAAAAGAATTGAGGACAGTCTCAGAGACCTCTGGAAAAACATTAAACACATCAGCATTCGAATTATAGGGGTCCCAGAAGAAGAAGAGAAAAAAAAAGTGACTGAGAAAATATTTGAAGAGATTATAGTTGAAAACTTCCCTAATATGGGAAAAGAAACAGTTAGTCAAGTCCAGGAAGCACAGAAAGTCCCACACAGGATAAATCCAAGGAGAAACATGCCAAGACACATATTAATCAAACTATCAAAAATTAAATACAAAGAATAAATATTAAAAGCAGCAAGGGAAAAACAACAAGTAACACATAAGGGAATCCCCATAAGGTTAACAGCTGATCTTTCAGCAGAAACTCTGCAAGCCAGAAGGGAGTGGCAGGACATATTTAAAGTGATGAAAGAGAAAAACCTACAACCAAAATTACTCTACCCAGCAAAGATCTCATTCAGATTGGATGGAGGAATTAAAAGCTGTACAGACAAGCAAAAGCTAAGAGAATTCAGCACCACCAAACAAGCTTTACAACAAATGCTAAAGGTACTTCTCTGGGCAGAAAACACAAGAGAAGGAAAAGACCTACAATAATAAACCCAAAACAATTAAGAAAAATGTGATAGGAACATACATATTGATAATTACCTTAAATGTAAATGGATTAAATGCTCCCACCAAAAGACATAGACTGGCTGAATGGATACAAAAACAAGACCTGTATATATGCTGTCTACAAGAGACCCACTTCAGACCTAGGGACACATACAGACTGAAAGTGAGGGGATGGAAAAAGATATTCCATGCAAATGGAAATCAAAAGAAAGCTGGCGTAGCAATCCTCATATCAGACAAAATAGACTTTAAAACAAAGACTATTACAAGACACAAAGAAAGACACTACATAGTGATCAAGGAATCATCCAAGAAGAAGATATAACAATTGTAAATATTTATGCACCCAACATAGGAGCACCTCAATGCATAAGGCAAATACTAACAGCCATAAAAAGGGAAATGGACAGTAACACAATCATAGTAGGGGACTTTAACACCCCACTTTCACCAATGGACAGATCATCCAAAATGAAAATAAATAAGGAAACACAAGCTTTAAATGATACATTAAACAAGGTGGACTTAATTGATATTTATAGGACATTCCATCCAAAAACAAGAGAATACACATTCTTCTCAAGTGTTCATGGAACATTCTCCAGGACAGATCATGTCTTGGGTCACACATCAAGCCTTGGTAAATTTAAGAAAATTGAAATCGTATCAAGTATGTTTTCCGACCGCAATGCTATGAGACTAGATATCAATTACAGGAAAAAAATATGTAAAAAATGCAAACACATGGAGGCTAAACAACACACTACTTAATAACCAAGAGATCACTGAAGAAATCAAAGAGGAAATCAAAAACTACCTAGACACAAATGACAATGAACACACAATGGCCCAAAACCTATGGGATGCAGCAAACACAGTTCTAAGAGGGAAGTTTATAGCTATACAAGCCTAGCTTAAGAAACAAGAAACATCCCAAATAAACAACCTAACCTTACACCTAAAGCAATTAGAGAAAGAAGAACCAAAAAACCCCAAAGTTAGCAGAAGGAAAGAAATCATAAAGATCAGATCAGAAATAAATGAAAAAGAAATGAAGGAAACGATAGCAAAGATCAATAAAAGTAAAAGCTGGTTCTTTGAGAAGATAAACAATATTGATAAACCATTAGCCAGACTTATCAAGAAAAGAAGGGAGAAGATTCAAATCAATAGAATTAGAAATGAAAAAGGAGAAGTAACAACTGACACTGTAGAAATACAAAGGATCATGAGAGATTACTACAAGCAACTCTATGCCAATAAAAATGGACAACCTGGAAGAAATGGACAAATTCTGAGAAATGCACAACCTTCTGAGACTGAACCAGGAAGAAATAGAAAATATGAACAGACCAATCACAAGCACTGAAATTGAAACTGTGATTAAAATCTTCCAACAAACAAAAGCCCAGGACCAGATGGCTTCACAGGCGAATTCTATCAAACATTTAGGGAAGAGCTAACACCTATCCTTCTCAAACTCTTTCAAAATAATAGCACAGGTAGCAACACTCCCAAACTCTTTCTACGAGGCCACCATCACTCTGATACCAAAACCAGAGAAAGATGTCACAAAGAAAGAAAACTTCAGGCCAATATCACTGATGAACATAGATGCAAAAATCCTCAACAAAATACTAGCAAACAGAATCCAACAGCACATTAAAAGGATCATACACTATGGTCAAGTGGGGTTTATTCCAGGAATGCAAGGATTCTTCAATATACGCAAATCAACGTGATACACCATATTAACATATTGAAGGAGAAAAACCACATGATCATCTCAATAGATGCAGAGAAAGCTTTCGACAAAATTCAACACCCATTTATGATAAAAACTCTCCAGAAAGTAGGCATAGAGGGAACTTTCCTCAACATAATAAAGGCCATATATGACAAACCCACAGCCAACATCATCCTCAATGGTGAAAAACTGAAACCATTTCCACTAAGATCAGGAACAAGACAAGGTTGCCCACTCTCACCATTATTATTCAACATAGTTTTGGAAGTTTTAGCCACAGCAATCAGAGAAGAAAAAGAAAAGGAATCCAAATCGGAAAAGAAGTAAAGCTGTCACCGTTTGCAGATGACATGATACTATACAGAGAATCCTAAAGATGCTACCAGAAAACTACTAGAGCTAATCAATGAATTTGGTAAAGTTGCAGGATACAAAATTAATGCACAGAAATTTCTTGCATTCCTATACACTAATAATGAAAAATCTGAAAGTGAAAGTAAGAAAACACTCCCGTTTACCATTGCAACAAAATAATAAAATATCTAGGAATAAACCTACCTAAGGAGACAAAAGACCTGTATGCAGAAAATTATACAACACTGATGAAAGAAATTAAAGATGATACAAACAGATGGAGAGGTATACCATGTTCTTGGATTGGAAGAATCAACATTGTGAAAATGACTCTTCTACCCAAAGCAATCCACAGATTCAATGCAATCCCTATCAAACTACCACTGGCATTTTTCACAGAACTGGAACAAAAAAATCTCACAATTTGTATGGAAACTCAAAAAACCCTGAAGAGCCAAAGCAATCTTGAGAAAGAAAAAGAGAGCTGGAGGAATCAGGCTCCCTGACTTCAGACTATACTATAAAGCTACAGTCATCAAGACAGTATGGTACTGGCACAAAAACAGAAATATAGATCAATGGAACAGGATAGAAAGCCCAGAGATAAACCCACACACATATGGTTACCTTATCTTTGATAAAGGAGGCAAGAATATACAGTGGAGAAAAGACAGCCTCTTTAATAAGTGGTGCTGGGAAAACTGAACAGCTACATGTAAATGAATGAAATTAGAACACTCCCTAACACCATACACAAAAAGAAACTCAAAATGGATTAAAGACCTAAATGTAAGGGCAGATACCATCAAACTCTTAGAGGAAAACATAGGCAGAACACTCTATGACATAAATCATAGCAAGATCCTTTTTCCCACCTCTTAGAGAAATGGAAATAAAAACAAAAATAAACAAATGGGACCTAATGAAACTTAAAAGCTTTTGTACAACAAAGGAAACCATAAACAAGACGAAAGGACAACCCTCAGAATGGGAGAAAATATTTGCAAATGAAGCAACTGATAAAGGATTAATCTCCAAAACATACAAGCAACTCATGCAGCTCAATATCAAAAAAACAAACAACCCAATCCAAAAGTGGGCAGAAGACCTAAATAGACATTTCTCCAAAGAAGATGTACAGATTGCTAGCAAACACAGGAAAGAATGCTCAACATCATTAATCATTAGAGAAATGCAAATCAAAACTACAATGAGATATCATCTCACACTGGTCAGAATGGCCATCATCAAAAAATCTACAAACAATAAATGCTGGAGAGGATGTGGAGAAAAGGGAACCCTCTCGCCCTGTTGGTGGGAATGTAAATTGATACAGCCACTGTGGAGAAGAGTATGGAGGTTCTTTAAAAAACTAAAAATAGAACTACCATACAACCCAGCAATCCCACTACTGGGCATATACCCTGAGAAAACCATAATTCAAAAAGAGTCATGTACCAAAATGTGCATTGCAGCTCTATTTACAATAGCCTGGACATGGAAGCAACCTAAGTGTCCATCGACAGATGAATGGATTAAGAAGATGTGGCACATATATACAATGGAATATTACTGAGCCATAAAAAGGAATGAAACTGAGTTATTTGTAGTAAGGTGGATGGACCTAGAGACTGTCATACAGAGTGAAGTAGGTCAGAAAGAGAAAAACAAATACCGTATGCTAACACATATATATGGAATCAAAAAAAAATGGTCAGAAGAACCTAGGGGCAAGGTGGGAATAAAGATGCAGACCCACTAGAAAATGGACTTGAGGATACGGTGAGGGGGAAGGGTAAGCTGGTACAAAGAGAGTGGCATGGACATATATACACTACCAACCATAAAATAGATAGCTAGTAGGAAGTAGCCGCATAACACAGGGAGATCAGCTTGGTGCTTTTTGACCACCTAGAGGGGTGGGATAGGGAGGGTGGTAGGGAGGGACGTGAAAGAGGGAAGAGATATGGGGACATATGTACATGTATAATTGATTCACTTTGTTATAAAGCAGAAACTAACACACCATTGTAAAGCAATTATACTCCAATAAAGATGTTAAAAAAGAAAAAATCACCAGACTTCTAGAAGTGACAGGTGCTTTAGCACAGCTGACTCATGTGAACACTATGTGTTTTGATTAAAAGAGCTCTAGGTTTTCTTTTCTTTTCTGCATCAAGAGTCTCTGAAAGAACCTTTAACAGAATTTGATGGTGCTTTTAATGATTCATCTAAGTGTTCTTCCTCTGTTTTCTAGTGACTGTGATTGTATATCACATGGATTGCCCTCTCCTCTGAATTAAATGCTGCACTCTAAAACATTGCCATCCAGGAAACAAACTCACATTTGATAATATACTTATGAAAAGTGACATGATGATTCAAATCAATTTTCTTAAGTTAAACTGAACTCAGACTGTCTCATGAAAATCAATATGCATGATGTCAGCTTATTTGCATTAATGAAAAAATTAACTATCTGAAAAAGCAATTGAGTTGTCCTACCATCACTTTTTTCCTAGAAATTTTTATTCTCTCATATGGGAAAAAGCCGTATCACATTTTGAAAGTGGGTCACAATTACATCTCACTATAAATGAATTCCAACATTCTTTACACTAAATCAGTATAAAGTATAAATTTCTCACGAAACCTTACCATGCTTACCTTTTACCAGATTTTTCAAATATAATTGTGTTTTTCCAGTGAGCTGTACTCTAAACTTCTCTCATACTTGACCTTATATAATATGCTGAGGAATCCTGATATCAACTTTTCTTATTTATTTTCTTACTGTACACCTCTGAGTCTCTTTTTTTAAAAAAAATTGTAAGAAGTTTGATCCCTTGCTTAAAAACATTATTCTCTGTCCTTTTTTCTTGTTTGATAGTTGCACAATATCCTTTCTTCATGTAATCTTTTCATCTAGTAGAAGTTGAATAATGTTACTTCTTTCTTTTCAAGAGGCTACTTCTGTTGCATCCACATTTAATTCTTTCATGGATATTGTAATGAACCAGTGGCACTCCAGAAACTTTAATTATAATAATATGTCAGTAAATTTTTCTTAAAAATTTAATTTCAAAAGTCTGCTAAAATATTCAATAAGCCCTTACAATGCAATTTTGATGCTAACTACCCAAATCTAGCACAGAATTCTCAGGTTAAAGAAGCAGTCCCCATTAGAACTCCCCTTATGTAGACATCAGCTCCAACTTTAGGGGTGCCCAGGCCACTTATACTTCTGATGAACTGGCTACCAACTTGGGGGCTTCCACTATCCCCTCATATTCAATAATTCACTGAAGTAACTCACAGAACTTAGGAAAATGTGAAATATTTTTGTATATGATTATACTTTTATTTTAGCAAATGGATACAAATCTGAACCAGCCAAAGAGAGAGACACATAGGGTGAAGCCTGGGAGGGTCCCAAATGTGAGCTTCCTTGTCCTCAGGACGCATCACTCTCCTGGCCTTTGGATGGATGATTATCAACCAGGGATGCTCACCTGAGCACCAGAGTCCAGAGTTTTTATTGGGGTTTTATTACATAGGCATGATTGATTGTTGAATCGTTGAACTCAATCTTAAGCTCCTACCCACTCCCTGGATATAAGAAATCAGGCTAATATCATTCGGCTCAAACCTCAAACCTTTTAATCACATGATTGATCTTTCTGATGTGGCAAGCTCCTATTTTGAAACTACCTGGGTACCTACTGTGAGTCATCTTATTTGCAAAAACTCAGGTGTGGCCCTAGGGGCCCACCATGAAAAACAAAGATACTCCCATCACTCAGTAAATTCCAAGGACTTAGAAGCTTTCTCCCAGGAATCTGGGACAAAGACCAGACAAGTTCTTTAGTATACAACAATCCTCCCTTTAAATTAAACTCAATTTATACATCACTGAGATATTCACTAAGTGAGTTTGGTGCTTTTTATCTATTACTGTACTTTTCAGGAAAAGCATAAAAGAAGTTTGGGGGGAAAAAAGAACCAAGAATAGAATATATGTGTTAGGAGTAGGCTTCGGTGAAATATAGATCTTCCTCCACTTACGATGGGGTTATGTCCTGATAAAACTATTGTGAATTGAAAATATTGTTAAGTAGAAAATGCATTTAATACATCTCACCACTGAACATCAGAGCTTAGCCTAGCCTGCCTTAAATGTGCTCAGAACACTTACATTAGCCTACAGTTGGTAAAGTCATCTAACACAAAGTCTGTTTTATAATTAAAATATTCAATATCTCATGTAATTTATGGAATACTGTACTGAAAGTGAAAAACAAAATGGTTGTAAGTGTATAGGTTGTTTACCTTCGTGATTGGATGACTGACTAGAGCTGCAGCTCGCTGCCACTGCCCAGCAACATGAAAGAATATTGTGCCACATATGGCTAGCCTGGGAAAAGATCAAAATTCAAAAATTACAATTTCTACTGAATGCATATTGCTTTCAAACCACCATAAAATCAAAAAATCTAAGTCGAACCATTGTAAGTCAGGGACTGTCTGTAGTTGAACACTAGAATATTAGAACTTGAAGAGATTTCAGAGATTCTCTACTCTTATGTTATTTTTCTTTCGAAACAGATAGGTCAGGAGAATTAAGTGCTTTACCTGTAGAAAAGAAAACTCTCAAATTGGAATGAAAATTCAAGTTTCCCAGCTTTTCCCACCATACCACTTGAGTATTCCTTTGGAGCCTGCCTCAACTCTTCACTTTAGGGCCCACACATTGGAGTTTCTCTACCCTGCCCTCTATCTTTCTCCATCAGTTGGGAGACTTCTTGATACCTAACTCTCTTCTTTCCCTACTGTTCTCTTCTACCTCTCCCTCTTCAGCACTTTGCAACTCCAATGGGCTAAAAACGGAACTACAAATTCTGTTCCTTACACATTCAGATCTCTGAGATCTGGCAAGGCCAGAAATGTGCTCATAATTCATTTATAGATCTTCTAGATATCATGATAGCTTAACTCAGGTTCTTAAAATTAACCTTCTCCTTTGGCATTAATGAAGGGGATTTAAGAAAGGAGGGACTTGGCTATTTTGTGTACACAGGTAGTTTTTTATACCACAGAAGGCAGAATCTGAGTAAATAAAAATCTCCTTTGCAGATTAGGTCATTAACTGAGTGTGCTGCTTAATGTGACAGGAGAAGCATCAGAATAACAGAAGTGCCTGCTGACTGATCCTCTCATGGTATATCTCCTGTTCTTCTCCCAGGATAACCTTTCTAAAATGTAAATCTTACCCGAAACACAGGGCTGACTGTCTGTCAGTGCTCTCCATAGACTTCAGTCCCCTTAGCTTTGCATGCAATGGCTTCCTTCATCTGGTTTCAGCCTGTCTTTCAGTCTAATCTCTAGCCACTCCAGCTAATGTTACACTGTACCTCCCCAACCATATTATGGTATTCCACACTTCCCACATGCCGTTCCCTCTGGCTGAAATGCCCTCCTGCTAATCCTCCTGGGCCTCTTTAATGCATATGGGTAATCCTTGAAAAACCAGCGTAAAAATTACCTTTCTTTGAATATTTCCCAAATACTCAGATTTGATTAAAGTGTCCCTGTTCTAGTCTCTTTCAGTAATCTTTAGAAAGCCCTGAGTTAGCACTTTTCATGCTGTAATCTTTATAATGAGTTATCTGTCTCTCTCTCAAATGGATTATGAATTCCCAAAAGGCAAGGACTATGTGTGCTTGATTTTGTATCTTCAGAACGTAGCACATAGCATGAGCTAAATTAAGGTTTGATGAATGAATGAATGAATGCATGAATGAACAATATATATCATTATCATCCCTATCTACCTTCATCTTTCCTAGAGCATTATGGAAAAGGTCTTTAAAATGTTAAATAATTTCCAGTTTAGGCTTTGGAAGAATCAGTAACTTCAATAAAATCATGAGTGTGTGTGTGTGTGTGTGTGTGTGTGTGCATATAAAATCTTGCGCCCTCTCCCTCCCCGCTCTCTTTAAATTCCTCAGTGTTCACAGGATGTTATTTTGAAATTGCATTTCACATCATGAATTTTTTTCCAAGAGAATATGTTATGATCTTTGTTTTTAAATATAAATAGTAGCGTGTCAGAGCTGTGGTGAAAGGTAAATGTTAGAAAATTTCATTCTTTGCAGTGGTAAATATTTCAAATGAACTGAAAGAATGCTATCCCCAGCTGCATCCACAATTGCCATAGCCACTATTATATTTTGACAAAACACACATGGAATTTTGGCAGTGTCTTTGACAAATATCACAAGATTATTTTTCCAACTTAAAGGCCAGTGTTTTCTCCTGGCTTCTGCTGTCGGGGCATTGTCTTCTTACCATAAACCCGCTTCATAATTTACTCAATTTCATACAATTCACAGAATGTGTAAACAAAAGTCTAAGTTCATAACACTGTAAATTCTTAAAAATCAAAGATAAGCATCTATTGACAATGCTGTGGGACAGCAAGCAGGCCTCCTATCTCTTTTAAAATTCACCATTGTTACTTAGTCCTCACTTCCACAAGGCTAGAGCTCTTTGCTTGGAATTTTATTTAAAAGAAGATAAATAATGGATGAGTTAGTTGAAGTGAACAAGGTATATTATGTAATATCTAGCTCTCACAAAAGTGACATTTTAAAGGCAAGAGCTTATATTCAGACAGAATTTTTCATGGTATAAAATGTTTGTACATGTGAATGGATTGATTTTTAAAATATAGATCATAAAAATTGACATTTAATAACACAGCAGAATATAATTATTTGTGTCCACTATTCCTGTTTTACTTACCAGATGTTGGCATCAAAAATGATTAATGATATTTAAGCTGTTTATCTTTAGATTGATATTTATACTGGTTTTTGAAAGTTTGGGCTTCCATTTTTATATACATAATGTAGGTTCTCTGATTTTGCATCTCTAGCAGACCTCTGTGGTTCCTATAATGTTGACAAAATTTAGTTAGGCTATTGTAAAATTAGCACAGTGGGAAAAATAAAGTAAGACACAAATAAGTTGCATGAAATATTCCGTGGAATTAATGAGAGTTGACGCAGAGTACTAGTTTCCCTCAGTAGATCTAAGGATCTAAGAACTGTTCTGTTTTCCTTGACTAATTAAGTAAAATTGTACCTTTTTTTGGGGGGGTGGGAGGAGGGAAGCATGCTAAAAGTAGACTCAGTAGTACAATTTTGGAATGTTTTAGATAGTTAAAAAATTAAACTAAAACAACAATAAACATATTTTCTCTGTTAAGATTAAAATCTCAAATTTTAAAATACTGTAGCTAATAGTCTTTTGGCTTAAATACATGTACAGTTATGACAACTAAGCATTAAATATATTATGCTTATGTAGAGTATCCATAGGTCTTGGGAAAAGTTGCCAAAGCGAAATAGTGTGTATTTTTAGATTTATATTGTGTTTTGCTGTATAGTCTAAAAGAAATGATATAGTTTGACAAGATGAGCTCAAAGCTCACTGTGAAAGTTTGCAAGTTTTAGTTACAACCCTGAGGTTTAGGATGCATCTCTGTAAATGGCTGGTGAATCGTCATGTTCTACTGAATCCTTTTTTTTTTTTTGATAACTAAATCTCTACTATTTCCATAGTCTATTTGAACAATTAAGTAATATATCTGATGTAGTCATTAAAACTGCTGAACTTTAGGTAATGTTGACCAGGTATGGCAATAGTTTATTATTAACGTTATTATTATTTTGGTAGAGGTAATGCATTCTTTTGGGAAAAACATTTTTTTTTTTTTCTCAGTGGGTCTTTTTGTTTCTCTCTCATTCTCCAAACTCTACCCTGACAATTCAATTGAATTAGAGGAAGGGTAGAGAATGTATCCAAAGGAGACTTGAACAATGCATTTTCCTGTTTATGTTGATGCCCAAAAGGTGTTTAGAACAGGCATTGGCTGGTTTGCAGAATTTGCAGTAACTTAATTCAAATATCTTGCTGATCCTAAGGGTGGACTCAGAAAAGGCTATAAACGGCAATAAGCACTAAAACAAGTTCTGTGGTTACTGTTGGTAGAGTGTTTTGGTAAAAAGTCTCCTCTTCCTGTGAATGTTCTGATGTGAAAACGTTACAGACCACACTGAGATTGTAGAGGTCAATGAGGTTAGGAACACTGAGTTCTGCCAGTGACTTCCTGTGTGGTCTCCAGGAAAGATATTTAAACTTTCAAGCATTCCACCTTTTCATGTATGGAAGAGAAATAATAATACTTAAATATTTCTCAGTGTATTGCTTTAATTAATTCTTCTGAAATGCTTTGAAATAAGCATCAAAGAGATTCACTTATGTGCTTCAGCTTTGATTTTATTTGTTAGTGGGGGAAAACATATTTTGCATGAGAGAAAAAAAAATCTTGATAATACAAATGGTAAAATTCTATGCATTATATTAAGTTCAAGCTACATGATTTCATTAAGATCATTAAAGACACTGGAAAGTCCCCTTCTGTTTCATGTGGGTGTCCACAGAGATGGTATCCTCCCTCCTGGTAGCCACAACCACCCCAAACTAAGTATTGGGCATTACAGATGCAAGACTATATAGCAGTATTCCTTTGGGAAGTTTGCAGGTTAAAAGGCTTTCCTACTACCACTGAGGGTTAACAACATTATTCAATTGACTAAAATGGGTTTGTCAGTTAAGATATTTTCAATACAAAATAACAAAAAACTCATACAGGCTTCAGCAATGAAGGACATGTACTGGCTTTTTCAATGGCAAACATCAGAGATGATAGTAGTAATCACTTTTCACAAGGTTATGCTATAGAAAGAATTCCAAAATTGCAGTAGCTTATATTAAATGTTTCTTTGAAGCAGGCTACTGATCTGCAAAGGTCTACTTTTATCCTTGTAAGCAGGGCCGAAGGGCAGCGCCTACCTAGTATATCTCATGGAATAATACAAAGAAATGGTGGAATTATATATTGGCTTCTAAAGCATCTTCTCAAAAATCACATGCTTTTTCCAACTCACAAAGCAGGCTGATGTCAGTGGGGTGGATAAGTATAAATCTTAGAGGGATAGGCAATGAATATTCTGAAATAATTATGTAACCTTCCACTGAGAATGCAGAGCAGATGCAGTTTGGTCAGGGCTCAGCTCCATTTCCCTGAGTGACTACCCTCCTTCATTTACTGGTTTGACCTCAGATTATTGTTCTTCATAGTAGTAAACTGATAATCATTCTCAGTCTCATATCCAGAAATCATCCATCAAAAGAAGAGAACTCTCTTCTTCCAACCCTTATAAAAAAGATTTGGGTTTCATTTTCATTGGGCCCACTTGAGTCACATGCTCAAGCCAGAAATCATCACTGTGTCCAGGAAAGGCCAAACACTGATTGTCTGAGACCTACAGTTGCAATGAACTCTGGGTGACTTAGACTAACATGCTGCACCCTGAATCAGAGATTGATATTGATGCCACCCAAACCATACTGTGGCAGGACCAGAAGAAATACAAGGAGCCAACCCCAGATCTGGGACCTGGGACTCCAGGTCCCAATCCATCTCATGACTGGTCAGTTTTCATGTCACTCCCCCATGAAGTTCCATTGCCCTCCCTGCCCTTAAATTCTGTGATATAACCCCCTGTTGTACTGTCATAACAACCTTAAGTTTGATTTAATTTGGAAAGGATTTCTGTTGCTTGCAACTCAAAATGTTTTACTTGGTAAAAAAAAAAAACTTACAGGATTCACAACAAATTGTTACATAAAAGAGGAGTCAATAAAAATTTTTTTAATTTTTTTTTTTTTTTTTTTTTTTAGCGGTACGCGGGCCTGTCACTGTTGTGGCCTCTCCCGTTGCGGGGCACAGGCTCCGGACGCGCAGGCTCAGGGGCCATGGCTCACGGGCCCAGCCGCTCCACGGCATGTGGGATCTTCCCGGACCGGGGCACGAACGCGTGTCCCCTGCATCGGCAGGTGGACTCTCAACCACTGCGCCACCAGGGAAGCCCAGAATTTTTAAAAGTTGACCTTAGTTTGAATCTAAATCCTCCACTTCCTAACTATGGAACTTGCAACAAGTTATTAAATTCTCTACGCATATTCCTCTATCTTTAAAAAGAGAATAATAGATACATAAGGCTTTGGGCAAAAATTCAGTGAGGTAATGTACATGTGTAAAGGTCTTGCCTAGTGTAGGGTAATGACTAACTAATGTGGGGTGTTTTATAAAGTGCTAGAAGAGTTTAGAGATGGTAGAGATCATAGCTTGAGGGATTAGAAAATCTTTGTGGGGGATGTGGCATTTAAGCTTGATTTTAACATCTACATAGAATTTCCACATGGGAAATCTCTAGAAGATAATAGGTAAGCATCCAAGCCTCACTGGCTTGTATCCAGCAAAGGTGCAGTGGCGGGACACATGAGGAGTGCTCAGAAAATGGGAAATAGGCAGGTTAGTTATATAAAAGTTCTTATTCACAACTCCCTCCATATTTCATCTCCAAACCTAAAACAGTCCTTTTGCCTATTTCAGCCAGGTTTTTACACGTGATCAGGTTCAGCTCCAGCCTCCTCCTCGGTGGTATTTCCTATCTTTATATTCACACTTTTCATAAATGATTGCTTATTCAAGCAGGGCATTTTCAATACTTTTATCCATACTTTCATGCTGTTATTCATCTTACTTTTATGTGAATATTTCATAATTCCTAACGTACTCTGGGCATGAATAAAAAATGTATACCTTTATTTAACATGTGCGTAATTATACTTTCTGCTGACTTGAGGGGAAAAGGAAACTTTCCAAATGGAATTAATTTTATCCCAAAATGATCAATTAATAATGTATATTATGTACATTACATAGAATATTCCTCATTTAGAGAATGGCACAAAATTCACTTTTTTCCTAATTGTGCTTTGTTCAAAAGTGTGTGTGCATTATTTATTGCTGGGTTTCAAGAATGAAAAGAATTAAATATTCTCAGTGCTACAGAACTAGTTTTGGTTTTCCTTTACCAGGTTCCATCCTTATATGCTTAACATGAGCTGAAAGCATTAGGGAGCTACCTAATTCCACAGGCCACTTCATCATCAAAGTACCAAATTCAGGGGCTTCCCTGGTGGCGTGGCTCACGGGCCCAGCCGCTCCGCGGCGTGTGGGATCTTCCCGGACCGGGGCACGAACCCGTGTCCCCTACATCAGCAGGCTGACTCTCAACCACTGCACCACCAGGGAAGCCCCATGTTTTTTCCTTATTGAAGTAGTCAGTTTTACAAATGCTGCCCTAGATGTAGATACACCATGGTTTTGAATACAGGTAAAAGTAAATTCTTTGGTTGGTTTCCAGGAAACTTGTTGATGCCTATCATTTAATTGTCAGCAGCATTGAGAGTTCATTTCACAGGGGACACTCCCATAACAGCAACCTCTCCACTCCTGTTTTGTGAGGGGCTGCTTAGAAGAATCATTTCATGGACATCCTGTGGTACATTTTTTTCCCCCTTTCAACTGGTTACCTTTTCCCCTGGAACTCATCCAAACCCTTTTCCACCCACTCACAGTAACTTTGGGCATCCCCCACCCCCACCCCCGCTCTGGCATTTCACTACTCAGAGAAAGCTTAATGCCATCTGCAAACTGGGAAATTCAATTTAGAGAAGTTGAGAAAACGTGAAATATAATTGATCTTAGCATATTTCCAGTAGAACCCAGCACTTAACCATTTTATATCTGAATAAATGCTGTGGAAAACCCAAATAATACAGTTTTTTGTCTGCTTGTTTGGGTTTTTTTCACATTACAGTATGAAGTGACCAAACTTTATGCATTTTAAATTGCATAGTGTTTAAAAATAATTTTAACACATTTAATTCTTTTAAAATATTTTATAATAAAGGCGCCATACACTGAAGACTTACTATGAGCTAGGAACAGTGTTAAATGTTCTAATTTAACCCTACAGCAACCACAGAGGTAACTATTATTAACTACATTTTACTATTGAGGAAGTAGCTTAGAAATAATCTTTTTTCTTACCCAGGTACACAAAGCTAATAAAAGAGATAGAACAACAATATAAATCAATTGCCTGAGTACTTATCAGTTACAAATTAGCATGACTGTAAGTACAGTTTTAAAATCAGTTCATCTAAAGTAGTGTTTTCAAATACTTTAGCAGTGAAATATTCTTTTTCTTAAAAAATCTAATGCAAAAGAGATTGACTGCATTTTGTCATGTAATATTTATTTTTCTTTTTGACAATAATAATGTGTATACGTTGTAAACATTCAAACAGCATGGAAATGCACAGCATGAAAAGAAGTGAAAATTCTGTTTGACAAACACAAAACTTTCAGATAGTAATTTAAGTGACTGCTGAAGTCCCATCAGCCTTGGCATTCAATTTATTTTTCTAATTTACTGGGTTGTTTAGGAAATAGAACATCTTGACTCTTACAGACCAGCAAGAGGGTATGACCTTGTATTTGTGTGTGTATATATATGTGTGTGTGTGTGTGCGCGCACAAGCATGCACAGATATGAGTTACAAAAAAAACCCAGTACAGCTGTAACCATCTTAATCAAGGACACACGTCTGAAAGTTCAAATATAGTCCCAGAGATGGTAAGAAAGATTTTAAGTTAGGGCCTGCACAAAAATGAACTCACCTGGCAGCAGAAGTCAGTATGCTGGTGGACTACAGTGTGTTAAAATGTAGTATATAACACATTTGAATGTGTGTCTTAACAATTTATTACAGTTAAAATACTAAATTGGAGTCAAAAATCAATAAACCTTTCAAGACACCTTTAAGAACTAAGGTTCCATAGAAAATAGTGTGAAAATCACCTCTCAAAACAGCACGTCCACAACTAACCCCCTTTTTTTGAGCACTGTAATCCTTTCTAAACTCTGCCCTAAGCTGTAGATCTTCACATCAGATAGTTGGCAAGTATCAGGGAAGATAAATACACAAAAACACACTCACTCATGTACACGTGCGAGCGCACGTACACACACACTTCTCTAAACAATCTGTAGCCAATACCTACCCTAAAGATATCTGTTTGACACATATCAAATATATTTTGATCCTGGGATTGTAGAGAAATAACGGAAAGTCCTAAGCCAATGGCTCATAATGGGCCATACCAAAGGTAAGAATATCATTTGGAACAGACAATTTGTATAAAACAAAGAATATGGTTAAAGTTAAAAGTAAAACAACACATAAAACCTATGCTGAGGTTAAGATTGGTGTTTATTTTAATCCTTGGTTATGGTACTCAAGGATGTCAATCTTTTAATTTTTCCATGAATATGTTTTCTTAGGGGAAGAGAATGCTCAATTAGGGATATTATCTTCAACACTCATCTATATACAAATTAGTTATTTTAAGGGAGGTCCAGTCTTGAAAATCATAAACTTAGATTCAGTGGCAAGCAGATTTTCCTGTAAGTTTGTTTGTTTTATTGCTCATGTGGCTTGAATTCAAAACTATGACTAAGCCCTTGAACCGAGCCTCTAAGTCATTTTGCCATTTGATTAAGTACCTGTTCTGGCTAAGAAGCTACATTTGTGCAGATGGTAGAAGAGGCATGCTAAAATACAAAAGGAAGACCAATTTCTTCCTATTTTTTAATGTTGGCCTTACAGCAGTTGAGGGATTTAATTATCTTCTTTCGAATCCTGTTGTGTTTTTTTTCTTGTTAGACTTAGTGCAGCTTTTATTATTCATTTCTGTGATGGCACAAGATGAACTGAAAAACACCAGGCACATAAGGAACTAATTTAACTTAGGTCCCAGTTAAGAATGAAGGAAGGTCTTGGTTCTGTGCCATATACAAAAGTGAGGGGCAGTATTCTGTGTTGCTTTTGTACTATTTAATATACCATCTAAAATAGTCCTTTCAAATGGTCGTTTTCAGTGTGGGTCTTCTGGCTCGCTGGAGTTCCATGAAAGTCCTCCACAGCTATCTGCATAACAGTACCAAATACAAGTAACAAAGGGAAAAAGACAGGTGAAAATCAGGACTCGGGCTATAGAAAAAGTAACATTAAAAAATAAAGAAACATTTTAAAACATCATAATGAGGCTTTTCTTTTTTCTGTCTTTTTATCTTTTAACATTATGAAGTAAACTGTGTAGGAGGTCTGAGGAGTCTTTACTGTTTAAATATAGTCTATAAAACAAAAGATTTGGGGTAAATGCTAATAGTTTTATTTACACAGTTGATTTCACAAGTCAAAGTGTTTAATGACATTGGAAGAGAGAAATATAGATCCATAATCCCTTATATAAAATTTTCAAAATCAGATGTTTCAGAATTGAGAAATTTTCATAATTTAATGAGGTAATAACAAGATATATGACATATATCATGTAACATCACTAGGAGTGTCTCTCTGGGGTAATGCCCAGTAATTAAACATGTTAGTATCGACACAGCAAAATGTATGAATATTCCCATTAAATAGAATAAAGAACATAAATAATCTCATTTCCATCATTTCAGGGCAAGTCTTGCCAAAAAACCTGTTTTTGGTGTTTTCTGCATTTCAGATGTAGTTAAGGGATTATGCACCTCTATTGCCTAATAGCTCTCCAAGATGGCACACCAGTTCACACTCCCACCAGCATTTATAGATGATTTCTTGGCAGGTCTTTATCATCCTTGAATTAATATCCAGCATGGTGTCTAACTAATAGTGAGTATTAATTTTTTAATTGAATTATTTAAGCAAAATATTACCATCAAGAAGAAGAACCAAAATAACACCCTCTGGGGAATGTTCAGTGAGCAGTCACTTGGAAATAAATTGAATAACAAAAATATGGGGTTTTCTCAGATGCTGTAATTTGGTTTTGGTTTGAGTAAGGCTAAACTAAACAAGATCTTCATTTCCCAAGGCATTCGGACCCCCAAGTATTTAAATGACCAAGCTCTATGCAGTCAGTTACAGATCAAACTCAGAGTTAGTCCAGTTTAGGAGTTTAAACGGCCAAATATAAAATGTGTTAGAAGTGTTTCTCATACCTTTACAGTGAGCATGCTAGGAGCTTATTGACAGTTCAGGATACAGGATTCTTCTAGCACAGAGGTTTGCAAAGTTTCACTATAAATATAAACCTCATCAGCTGAAATCTAATTATTATTATTTTTCCTTAAGGATACTATGGCGTTTTTCCTATCTCATATCGTCATTAAACCACAGCAATCCTTTCTAATTACCATTTGAGGGTATTTGTCCAAACAGTATCAGATCTGAAATATACCAAAAGTTATCATAATATGTAATGCAATTCCGCCAAGAAAAAGTAATCCTTGGAATGAATCTCAAAGAGTAAGTCTTTCTTGGTTTAACACAAAACAGATTAGGCATCTAGAATATTCACCGTTTACTTGTGAAAGCAGTTATCTTGCCCTGTTTTTTGACTGACTCTGCAGAGATGCCCCTCTCCTTGGTTCTGGGCTACCAGCACTCTCCAAACCCCACAGCTGCCAGGCATATTCTTTTTTAGAAAGTGAATATTCCAGAAATGCATTTATCATCAGCTCTGGATCTAGAGAATGCTTCATGAATTTCCTCCGAACATCAAAGCTCTTATTTTTATTTTTTATTTTTTTCTGTACGCAGACCTTTCACTGTTGTGGCCTCTCCCGTTGCGGAGCACAGGCTCCGGACGCGCAGTCTCAGTGGCCATGGCTCACGGGCCCAGCCGCTCCGCGGCACGTAGGATCCTCCCGGACCGGGGCACGAACCCGCATCCCCTGCATCGGCAGGCGGACTCTCAACCACTGCGCCACCAGGGAAGCCCAAAGCTCTTATATTTTAGAAATTATAAATATTTAGGAGAGAAAATGTTAATTCAGAGACTTACCTTTTTTGTTTGCCCCCTACTGTTTACCACTCCTTCCAGGCCATCTCTCACCCTATCATAGTAATGTGTCTAAGCCATTCATCTGTTTAATCATGTTGGTCCTTTTCTTAGAAACCGCCTTTGGTTCCCTTTTACCTTTAGTGTAAGAAAAGTTATTTTGTATATTTTATACTATTATTCTGAATTTACTTCTCTGGCTTCAAGTGTCTTCCTTCCTCACCTGCCCCAAGTATACCTCTGCTTCAACTTCAGCAAACTCCATGCAGTTCTAAAAATACCAAAACCTTGATCTTGTATTATACCATTGTACATTCTTGTCTTTTTGTGTGTGATACACCTCACTCCTTCTCAAGCAAACTCATATTTATCCCCCAGGAAGCAGTTTAAATGTCATCTGAGAGAAACTTCCTAACGACCTCCCTTTGTGCTTTTATAACACTTTTTACATCCTTCTATTATAGCACTTTGTCAATGTCATTTTAAGTATTCTGTGATATTTCTATCTCTTCTTAATCTTTCTGTGTCTTTCCAGAACATCTCATATTGACAAGCATATTTTTGGTGCCCTGTAAATGTACCTTGATTAAATAAAAATGGATGAATGTTTCATGGATTCGTTAACAAATTGCTTTTGAGGAGGGGTCAGTTCATGACATACTTAATAAGAATACTCCAATAATACAGAAATCCATGGATTTTTTTAAATGAAATAAATATTTTTCATTTTGAACCCAACTTATGCTATGATGAGGCAAAACATCATGCAACGTCTGTGAAAATAACATCGTCTGTGTTCATGAGATTTGCAGATCTTTCTCAACAATCAAGTTCCTGAAAATCCTCTGATATGTGATAAAGAATGGTGATGAAGAGTAATCCAAGTTGTAGTAAATGTCAACGATTAAGGATTATGAGAATACCAAACACGTGTGCTAAGTTGACTTTCTTCAATATTGCACACAATTTTTAGAACATATGATGTCTCAAAACCCAGTGACAAAGAATCCACCCAGGCCCTGTTTTCATGCAGGGCTGAGCCTTATTTCTTTATGGCACATTCTTCCTGGAGCCAAGGACCTTTCTCTAGGCTATTTTTTGCTGTCAAGAGAGCAAAATGCAGGACTTCCCTGAACTGCCATCCTTCCCTGCCCAGTTTCACTGCTCTCGGCCAATATCACCAAGCAAAGCCCAAGGGAACCAGGACTTGAAAACAAACCATTTATTTGGTTGCATTTCCTCACCGGGTGATATGCAGTGTTCATCTAACTTAGATACTACAACAGCTGAGCAAAATAGGGTGTCACAAACGAAACACATTATGGCTAATCCAAGATTATTTGTATTTGGAGTAATTGATTTGACTCTCTTCCCATGATGGCTGTACCAGGAGACACCTTTTCTCTGAATTTCCATTTTAACCTTCTTACTTGAACCTAGGGTTCTTACTTGAACCTAGGGATCTTATACTCTTCTACTGAAATTGATATCACCCAGCATGAAATCCTCTATTAAATCTTCCCCTTTTTTGCGGGGAAAGAGGGAGCACTTAGCTTATCCCCACTTCTCTACATGTCATTAATCCTACTTTTTTTTCTGCAGCCCTGAAAGAGAAAGAGTTTTTATTATTTTTGCACTGGTGTTCTTATTTTAAATAATCCTACTTCCTGAAAGGATTTATAGAAAAATTATAGGAAATTTTAGAACCCCCAGATATTATTGTCAAATAGGAATTAGGATCTGGATGTTGTACTCAGCTATTAGGAATTTGGGTTGAAATATTCTAAAATTTTGTAATTTTTACATAAATGTGGATTATGCTGGATATTCAGGGATATTTCTTAATATAAAGATTCAAATTCTTTACCATCTCTGGAATATTGACTTATTGACTTATTTGCCTTTTATGATACTAACATGGGACTGTCTTGATTACTGTACTTTTATAATAACTCCAGAAATCCAGTAGCGTTATTCCTCCTACTTCATCCTTTTTCAAAATTTTCTTGACTATTCTAGGTCCTCTGCATTTCCATATGAATTTTAAAATCAGTTTGCCAGTTTTTACAAAAATGTCTGCTCAGATTTTGATGGGGATTGCATTGAATCTATAGATCAATATGAGAAGAACTGACATCTTAATAATGAATCTTACAATCCCAATCTTAATAATACTGGATTTTGTAAGAGAAAAGATAAACTCATGTGCTTTTATCTAATCTCTTTACTGGAAGGTTTGTTCATGATCTTTCATTTTTTTTCCACAATCAGTCTTCCCCTTCTAACTTCTAACATAGAAAGTTTCAACTGTTGCTAAAATAAACAATACTCAGTTCACTTAACACAGTTATCTTTTCTCACTAGTTCTCTGTTTTCTTTCACAACTAGATCAATGGAGTCAAATTGCTGTTAATGCATTTTCATTACTAACATTTCTGAGATCTAGTTTGGCCTACAACTTTACACCACTAAGTCACTGGTTTTCCCATCCTGATCAAACACTAATATTCCTTTTCTTAGTCCTTTTCTTCCTGACCTTTTGGTGTATTTCACCACTGCCTTTCCTCTCTGTAAACCTCCCTTTCCTCATTGAATCCTAGGGACTATCTATTTCTGGTTCTGATCCCCAAATCTTTGACTATACTTTACACCAGCTATTAGATCTAGTGTAATATTTCCTAAAACATATTCCAGAAAGCACCAGCTCCTCAGGGTATTGATCAGCAAAAAAAAAGAAACAAAAAAAATATATAATTAAATATAGTCAGCCCTCCATATACACAGTTTCCACATCTGTGGATTCAGACAACCACAGGTAGAAAATATTTTTTAAAAATTCCAGAAAGTTCCAAAAAGCAAAACTTGAACTTGCCACTTGCAGGCAACTATTTACATAGCATTTACCTTGTATTAGGTATTATAAGTAATCTAGAAGTTATTTAAAGTATATGGGGGAGTATGCATAGGTTATATGCAAATACTATGTCATTTTATACAAGGGACTTGAGCATCTGTGGATTTTGGCATCAGCAGGGTGGAACCAGTCCCCCATGGATACCAAGGGACAACCGTAAGTTTAGGCAACACAAGCTTAGAGTTCTTCAGTTTGAAGCCTTTCATATGCTAATGCGCATCATGTATCACATGGAAGATGTTACAACATATGGCATTTGCCAAACCTGCAAGCCTCGTGATATAAGCTCTGAGCAAGTAATAGGGCGTTAAAAATTGCCATGCCTAGCAGGGGAACCTGAGTAATTCAGGTATCTTCCCATTCCTTAGTTTCCTTATCTGTTTTATTCATGTACAATTTTCCAGTCTCATCTTCAAAATTTAGCATAGATTTTATTACTCAAAATATCAATTCATGATTTTTTCTTTAACTTTTCATCATTATAACAGTTATAATGATCCTAAACTTTCAGCACAATATTCCTTAACCTGAGAGATAGCTTTCTCCTAGCAGCGAGTAGAATTACGTTTAGTTTAACATGTATTTTAAAAATAATTTTGAGGGAGAGAACGGGGTGGAAATGGTGCTGAAAAAACAAAATCATCTTGGAGGAGAGCATAGGCTCTGAATTATAGAAATATTCCAATCTTCCATTCTGTGGTCAGAGGGAAAAACTGGATCTCAAAGCACCAATTATGGGTTATAGCTAGTATGTTCAAGATGACTAGAAGTACTCTGCATCAGAATACAAAACACTGTGGTCAGACTATGAGGAAGATAGGCACTTAAAAAAGTTTCAACAGTTGGACTAAACCAAGCTCCCTCACACCCGAAAGAATGATTTCAAACTCTAGTAAAAGCATAAGTTTCCAGTCAATGTGACAGAATGGCTTAATCAGTAATGAACTGCAATGAGTTTAGGGGCTATTTTACCTTCTTTGGTCAATATGGTATCTGCCATCTTTCTGGAGACCTGCAAAAAGTGATGTTCCCTGACTTCCAGGGGAAAAGTTAGCAAGAAGTACCAAGGTCTGTCCATGTTTATGAAACCAAGAGCTTAGACTATATTCTTTGGAATTTAAGAACCAAGGAGGGGAAAAAAAGGTAAACAAGCATCCATTAATTTAAAATTAGTTTTTTCATGTAAAGAAAAAAAGCACAAGAGCATCATGCTTGATAAATGAAGAGGGATAAGGGTATATATTTTTGAGTTCATTTTACATGAGATTTATTTTAACAGACTTTCTCTACTGATTTTTAACTTGGATTTTCCAACTCATGTTATATAATATTAACTTGCAAAATAAATGTGCTTTCAATTTTGTTTTAATATGAAGTCATGGATCAATATTAAATGAATATTGAAAACATATTTATCTAGAATCAAAAATATGAAGTACCACAAGGAAGGAAGTATAGTTTTTGCCATTAATCATTTAAAGATATTTGATAGTTGTGCTGCCTGCTGGGTCTTTTGGAGCAATGAAATCTTTTCTACTATTTTTTTAATCTTTAAGAATAATGAACAGATTAGAATTCAGCCTGTTCAGCTGTCATGGTATAGAACCTTACAACAGGGAAGATTGACTAATGTGTCGTTTCATTTGAGAAAATGAAAACATCTTTTTTCTTAAAATCCTTATTTACTGTGGTTTTGATATGAGAGATGTTCTAAAAGCCTTGGGAGAATGATTTTCATTGGAAAGGTGATTGCACATCCAGGTTCTCCAAAGTGTACTTTAAGTTAAGCAATTTGTGGCAAAATTAACATCTTAGATTGTATGATAGTCAATGTTATGTTAACTTAGATAGCCTAAAGTACCCAACTATTCAATTAAATATTAATCTTGGTGTTGGTGTGAAGGTTTTTGATAAATGTGATTAACTCTACAATCTGTTCCTTTAAGTAAAGGAGATTATCTTTGATAATTTGGGTGGGCCTGATCCAATCAGCTGAAAATGTACCCCTCCAAAAACCCCTGAGATTTCACTGAAAAAGAAGAAATTCCACCTGTGACTGCAGCTTCAGCTTCTGCTCTAGAGTTTCCAGCCTGCCACATGGGTTTTGGACTTGCCAAGCTAGCCTATCCCATAAGCCAGATCCTTGCAATAAATCATATAGATTATATATGAATATAGATATATATATTCATATAAGCATACATACACACACACACTATGTAAGTGTGTTTTTGGTTAGAGGATTTTGTGTCTAATTGTAAATTATATGTATTTTTTTGTTGTTGAGGACTAATGGCACAATATAATTGTACGTGTGTGTGTGCGCACGTGCGTGTGTGAGTATGTATGTCCCACTAGTTCTGTTCCTCTGGTGGAACCCTGATTGATACAGATAACATGCTATGCACTGTCCAGCTGTTCCCCAAAGAGACATATCCTGGTCATCCTAAGTTTCATACCCTCCCTTTCCTATCATTATTTAGCACAGCATCATGCCTATTTTCCTCATAAAAGTTATTATGATCTGAAAATTTTTTAACTGTTTAATTTTTTTTACTGCCTTTCTACACTAAAATAAAATTTTCTGAGGTAAGGCACCCTCTTTCTTCCAATAATGTGTCCTTTAGACTCAGCGCAGTGCCTGGCTCATAGTAGGTGCTCATTTTGTTGGATGAATGAAAATAAATGAATTATCTCATTTAATCCTCATAAAGTCTCTGTAATGTGAGGTCTATTATGCCCATTTTACAAACCTCAGAGAAATTAAGTGATTTACCTCAAGTCACACAACTAGTAAGTGAGGGATCTGAGATACAAATTCAAATTGTTTTATTTCCAAATCTATATTATTTCCTTTATGTAACATTGACTGATTTGGCTTTTTATTAAACTTAGCATCTACAGTATATCAGGCTGTCAGTTAAGCACTGTGGAGAACACAAGAAGGAATTACACAGAGTGTGATCAGATATACAATTCACTCTATTACTTAGCCACGTGCATACCTTCAGATGAAGCAACTGTTGTGGTGGTACTTCTGCTTGAGATTGGGAAGAGGCCTCAGAGCTAAGGAAGCCAGTCAGATGGGCCTTGAGTGGTGGGGTTGGAACTGTGAAGAAGATCAGTTTAAACACAAGAGGCAAAACTGGCAAAGACACAAACAGTTGCAGGTTGAATGAGGAGTGGTGACAATTCAAGTCACTTTAGAGTAGGAGGTATGTGGGTGTCAGGATCAGATAGGAGACCACGTGAGAAATGGACTTGAAGGCTGGACTTAATCCTGTATGTAGTTGTAACAGCCATGCTAAGTCATGCTTTGTGTTTGTTTCGTTTTGAAAATGTAAACTGTGATTTAAAGATTGTTAGCAAGTTTGATTTTTGATGGTGGAGACATTAATAACTTTGGAGTAGAAGGAATCTTTCACTGGGCCCTTTTAGGGTGTTATTCCTGTCCTAAGAAACAAATAACAAGATATAATTAAATTTGCAAATTTATTTTTATTAGGGAATACAACTGTGTGAAAATAAAATGTGAAATAAAATGGAGAGGGAGCTAGGAGAGACTAGAAGAGCTGTCTGAAGACGATGCTCACTGGATCCCTAGTGAAGGAGAGAGAGAGGGGAGATTCAGCAGCAGCTTCCCTAACTGTCCAACAATATCAGGAATGTTCAGCAAGGCCATCAGGAGTTTTTGAGTGAAGTAAACTATCTCAGGAGTTCCTTGTCTCCAGGAATGGCCTGACTTTGTTCTCCCCATTATGCTCAGTAATTGATGGGGTGTGGCCTGTGGGAGGTGTGGCACAGCTTCTGAACCCTTGGTCAGTGGTGCTGCCTATAGCTGGAGTCTGTGAGTCACAGTCTTTAGTTACATACTTCAGCTAGCCTGTGCCCTACAGAATTAAATATTTCTTTTTGTCCTAATTAGGGCTTTAGACTATAGTCTCCCTGAAAAGTATTATTTACTTTAGGGAGAGATGGGTGATGTTTGGTACAATTATTTTTCAACAAAAATAAAAGAAATTTATTTCACAATTAGACACAAAGTCCTCTAAATGTGAACCACTGAGGTTAGGTTTCCACTTAAATGCCTGTAACTGAAGATACAATGCTTCTATTTTAAAAGGAAGACATGAGCTGGCAAATAGTAGGCTTTGGGATGGGAAAGAAAAAATGTATAGAAGAGAACTAACACTTATTTCATATATATAAAAATAAATATTTTTGTATTAGCCATTCATTTTATATCCATTTTCTCACTGTAGAAACTGAGGCTTAGTGAACCTCACACAACTACAAAGTCAATAAAGGTTGTATCCATTTCTCTGTTCCATGCTGCTTTTTTCTTTTTTAAAGCTTTATTTTTTAGAGCAGTTTTAGGTTCACAGCAAAACTGAGAGGAGGAAGGTACAGAGATTCCCCATATAGCCCCTGACCCCACACACGCATAGCCTCCCCCATAATCAACATCCCCCACCAGAGTGGTACACTTGTTACTGTTGATGAACCTACACTGACACATTGATAATCCCCCCCAAGTCCATCGTTCACATTAATGTTCACTCTTGGTGTTGTACATTCTATGCGTTTGGATAAATACATAATGACTTGTCTCTATCATTATGGTATCATAAAGAGAATTTTCACAGGCCTAAACATTTTCATCTCCCTTCCATACCCATAGCAGCCACTGACAATTTAACTGTCTCCTTTGTTTTGCCTTTCCCAGAATGTTGTATAGTTAAAAGTATACAGTGTGTAGCCTTTTAAGATTGGCTTCTTTCACTTACTAATATGAATTTAAGTTTCCTCCATGTATTTTCATAACCTGATAGCTCATTTCTTTTTCATGCTGAATAATATTTGGTTGGATATACTACTGTTTATCCATTCAGCTACTGAATGACATCTTGGTTGCTTCCAAGTTTTGGCAATTATGAGTAAAGCTTCAGTAAACATCTGTGTACTGGATTTTGTGTGGACATAACTTTTCATTCCTTTGGGTAAATACCAAAAAGTGAAATTGCTGGATCATATCGTTTTATAAGAAATTGACAAACTGTCTTCCAAAGTAGCTGTACCATTTCGCAATCCTATCTGTAATGAATGAGAATTCCTGTCGCTCCACATCTTTGTCAGCATTTGGTATTGTCAGTGTTCTGGATTTTGGCCATTCTAACAGGCCTGTAGTGCTATGTCATTGTTGCTTTAACTTGCAGTTCCCTGATGACGCATTATGTGGAACATGTTTTCATATGTTTATTTGACATCTGTATATCTTCTTTGGTGAGACGTCTGTTAACATCTTTGATCCATTTTTAAAATCAGATAGTTTGTTCTCTTATTGTTGAGTTTTGAGAATTAATTATTTTATATCTTTTACATAGATGATTATGTCATCTGCAAACAAAGACAGTTTTATTTCTTTTTTCCCAACGTGTATACCTTATATTTCCTTTCCTTGTCTTATTGCATAAACTTGAATTTCCATACAATGTTGAAAAGGAGTGTTAAGAGGGGACATCCTTTGAGCTCATATGCTTTAGCTTTTAAATTCCTACACTAACAATCACTCCTTTGCTCTATTTTTGCCCCACGATTTAATAAAGATGTTGTTTTCAGGGTCAATATGTCACAACCAGAGGAAAAAAGAAGATAACTTGGAAGCCCGTAAGGTCAATTACATGAATTAAAAATATGATTTTGGGGGCTTCCCTGGTGGCGCAGTGGTTGAGAATCCGCCTGCCAATGCAGGGGACACAGGTTCATGCCCCAGTCCGGGAAGATCCCACATGCCGCGGAGCAGCTGGGCCCGTGAGCCATGGCTGCTGAGCCTGCGCGTCTGGAGCCTGTGCTCCACAACAGTAGAGGCCACAACAGTGAGAGGCCCGCGTACCGCAAAAAAAAACAAAAAAAACAAAAAAAACAGATAAATATGATTTGGGGGAACAAAGGAGGAAAAACTTGGTGAGGGTCTCAAAAGTCTGGTTTTCATGTTTTGGAATGTATCTCTAAAAGATAAGATCTCTTTAAATACTATAACCACAATACCATTATCACCCACCAAAATAAATATAACAGTTCCTTAATATCATCAAATATCCAGTCTACATTCTCGTTTCTTTGATGTTCTCAAATTATTAAATACATTACTTATTGAATCTTTTCTCCAAAATTTTATTTTAAAACTTTTCATACAGCAAAGTCAAAATTATTTTATAGTGACACCTATTTACAGATGCTGTGTCTGAAATTAATATAGTAACTTCTGCTTTCTTTTGATTAGTGTTAACCTGGTATATTTTCTTCTATCCATTTGCTTTTTTTTTTTTTTTTTTTTTTGGCTCCGGACGCGTAGGCTCAGCAGCCATGGCCCACGGGCCCAGCCACCCTGCAGCATGCGGGACACCCCCAGACTGGGGCATGAACCCGCGCCCCCTGCACCGGCAGGCTGACCCCCAACGACTGCGCCACCAGGGAAGCCCTATCCATTTACTTTTAATCTATACTTGTATTTCTATTTGAAGTGGGTTTCTTATAGACAACATATAGTTTTGTGTTGTTTTTTTAATCCACTCTAACAATTTCTGTCATTTAATTGGTACATTTAGACCACTGACATTCAAAGTGATTGTAGACATAGATTACTGTCCACCATATTT
Source organism: Platanista minor (assembly GCA_004363435.1). Classification (NCBI taxonomy): domain Eukaryota; kingdom Metazoa; phylum Chordata; class Mammalia; order Artiodactyla; family Platanistidae; genus Platanista; species Platanista minor. The sequence continues at coordinate 18,990 of RJWK010001371.1, read as the reverse complement.
GTTGCTGTTTTCTATTTGTTGCCCTCATTTTTTGTTCTTATTTCTACTTTCTCTGCTTTTGTGGGTTTATTTTTTTTACTTTTTCATTTTTTTTAAGGCAGGGATGAGTGGATGGGCAAGGGGGCCAGGGAATTGTTGCCAGTTACAACTGTCTCAGTGATTGCTTTTACATTTTTTTTTTTTTTTTGCGGTATGCAGACTCTCTCGCTGTTGTGGCCTCTTCCGTAGCGGAGCACAGGCTCCGGACGCGCAGGCTCAGCGGCCATGGCTCACGGGCCCAGCCGCTCCACGGCACGTGGGATCCTCCCGGACCGGGGCACGAACCCATGTCCCCTGCATCGGCAGGTGGACTCTCAACCACTGCACCACCAGGGAAGCCCAGTGATTGCTTTTAGATGCTTGCTTGCAGGGTGACATTTCTCTCTCTCTGTCTTTAAATAGGTTTGGGTGTGAGTGCTTGCCTTTTCAGCACAAAACCATAAAAAGATGTGGTAGATAGTAAAAGAAAGCACTCTCTGTTCCCCAAGCATGCTAACCACTTTTGTGGTTTTAATTGAGCATTTTATATGATTCCATTTTGTCCCTTCTTAGTGTATTAATTATACTTATACTTCTTCTTCTCATAATTACTGTTATTTTATTGTTTTTAGAGGTTGCTCTAGAGTTTGCACTAGACATTTACAGCTAATCTAAGTTCACTTTAAAATAACACCATACCACTTTATGGGTAGTGTGAGTACCTTGTAATTACAAAATTATTCTAATTTCTTCCTCCTGTTCCTTTTATCATTCCTGTTATTCATTTCACTTGTATATAAGCATGTATTTATATATAAGATATATACATAAACATTCATAATCAAATACATTGTTGGTATTTTGATTTTTAACAGACTGGTATCTGTTAGATCAATTAAGAAAAAGAAAAGTTTCACTTTACTTTCACTTATTCTTTCTTTGTTACTCTTTCTTATTTTGTAGATCTGAGTTCTGACCTATATTATTTTCCATCTTGCCAAAAAATTTCTTTCAACATTTCTTGCAGTGCAAGTCTACTGACAAAAAGTTCTCTCAGTTTTTATTAGCTTGAAAAAGTCTTTATCTCTTTCTCACTTTGAAGTATAATTTTGCAGGGTACAGAATTCTAGATTGGTGTTTTTTCCCACTGAACACGTTAAATATTTCACTTCACTGTCTTCTTGCTTGGATGATTTCTGAGGATAAGTCAGATGTAATCCTTATCTTTGTTTCTCTATAGATAAGGTGTCTCCTTCCTCACCTCACCCCAGGCTTCTTTCAGAATTTTTTCTTTATCTTTGATTTTTGTAATTTGAAAATGAATGCCTCCATACAGTTCTTTTTCTTCTTTTTAAAAATATTTATCTGCATGGTGTTCTCTGAGCTCTCTGGATCTGTTGTTTGAAGAAATCTGAGGAAATTCTCAATGATATCTTTTTTCAAATATTTCTTCTGTTCCTTTCTATCTTTCTTCTCCTTCTGGTACTAGCATTATACATGTTACACCTTTTGTAGTTGTCCCAGTTCTTGAATATTCTGTTCTGGTTTTTTTTCGTTCTGTGTGTTCTCTTTGTTTTTCAGCTTTTGAGGATTCTATTGATGTGTCCGCAGAGATTCTTTCCCCAGGTGTGTTCAACCTACTAATAAGTCCATCGAAGGAATTCTTTGCTTCTCTTACAGTGTTCCTTTTATCTCTATCATTTCTTTTTTGCCTCCTTCTTAGGATTTCCATCTCTGCTTACATTCCCCATCCATTCTTGCATGTTGTTTATCCATTAGAGCCCTTAGCATATTAACCATAATTGTTTTAAATTCCTAGTGTGATAATTCCAACATCCCTGCTATGCCTGATTCTATGCTTGCTCTGTCTCTTCAGACTTTTTGGTGGGGGGTTGTTTGTTTTTTGTTGTTGTTGATTTTACTTTTGGTATGAGTTGTAATTTTTTTCTTGTTGGTGGACATGATGTAAACAGGTCTTTAGTAATGTGCTAGTGATGTGTGGGGATGGGGGAAAATTCTATAGTCCTATGATTAAGTCCCGGTCTTTTAGTGAGTCTATGCTTCTGAACTGTGAACTTCCCAAAAGTTTCTCAGGTCTTTTTCCTCTCCTTGCTAAGTGAGTAGGGTGCTGAAAGTGGCCACCCTGCCTTTCCATTTGTCACTTATTCATTGTCAAGTTCTTACTACTCATTTCCTATGTGGCAGGTACTGTGTTAGCAGCTAGGAATTTTGCAGTAAGTAGGCCAGATGTAGTCCCTACCTTCACAGAACCTACTTTTAATTAAGTGACAGGGTAGCAGTTGCACTTGCCAAAACTAGCTATGTTGCAGTAACCAGTATGCATGTTTGGAGACTCCTAACAAGCTTCCCTGTTATTGAATAGAGTCTCCCATCCCTCCCTGCACTTACACATACACATGCCCCAAAAATTATCTCCAGCTATCAGAATTGTCTTTCTCACTGTATCTGACCTTAAAAACCATCCATAGCTGTCCATTAACTCCAAACTTCATAGCATGACACACATAGTGTTTTTCTATGTGGCTTAGCCTGACATTCCAGCTTTATCTCTCTTTATTCCCCACCCACTTTATATAGGTATACCTTGTTTTATAGCAGTTTGCTTAATTGTGCTTCACAGATACTGTGTTTCTTACAAATTGGAGGTTTGTTCCAACCCTGAATTAATAAGCAAGTCTATTTCCACCATTTTCCCAATAGTATTTGCTCACTTTGTGTCTCTGTGTCACATTTTGGTAATTCTTACAATCTTTCAAACTTTTTCATCATTATTATATTTGTTATGGTGACCTGTGATTAGTGATCTTTGATGTAACGGTTGCAAAAAGATTACAGTTTGCTGAAGGCTCAGATGATGGTTAGCATTTCTAGCAATAAAGTATTTTTAATTCAGGTATATACATTTTTTTTAGACAAAATGTTATCACACATTGATAGACTACAATATAGTGTTAACATAACTTTTATATGCACTGGGAAACCAAAACAATTTGTGTGACTCACTTTATTGTGATACACACTTTATTGTGGTGGTTTGGAACCAAATCCACAATATCTCCGAGGTATGCTTGTACTCCAGCCATGCAGAGATGCTCCAGGTTCTCCCAAAGTATCCTATTTTTTGTATGTGCTGTTTCCTTTACACAGAACGCTTTACTTCTTTTTTTCATCAGGCAAACTCCTATTGACCTGTTATGGGCTCATTTAAATGTCTCTTCACCTAAGACGTCTTTACTTTTTCCTCCAGTAGACTGGTCAGCTCTTCTCTGGAGTCATAATGATTTATATTTACATGTGTTACAAAGAACATTACATTGTATTGTAATAATTTGCCTAACTGCATTTCACCTTTTGTTCCTCTAAGATACCATGCCTTCTTGTTTTTGAGCCTTCAGTGCATAGCAAAGGTCCTGCAACATGGTAGGGAATGAATTAATCGTTAGTTGAAATTGATTTCATTTGAATTAAGACTGTGGTTGAGAAAACTTGGTTTTGATTATTTGTGATGAGCATTAATTCCTATCCAGAAATGTCATTTGGTTAAGAGCACCATGTTCTCATTTTTTGATGACTACATATCTAGGTGTATAGATTTAATCAGAGTAAGTCACCTTATGAGAATTGTGTATAGGTCTTTCTCAACATTTTGTTAATTCTGATTTAGAGCAAAGACATTTGAATATAAAATGTGATGAGTAACAGTGCTTAACATTTTAACATTTCAAATGCTATAATGTGATTTACCTAAAATCCAGGATTTAGGCAAAGGTTACTCTAGAGATATATGAAAATCCCCATACTCTTCTAAAATAACTGAATGAGGTTGTTTATTTTTACATGATATACAGTGAAAACACTGTAATTAGGAATGGGTAAACCCAGCTGTGCTTTGGGTTTATCAAATTTCTCAACGTTGTTTTTGACTATTTGGGGTCTATGAAGACTAAAGCCTACATTTCCAAGAATTTTCCCTCAATTTTTAAATCAGTGTTTATTTTAAAAGAAGTACAATCCATATGGTTTCTATTCCTTTACACTTAACTCATCCAAATGCAGATTTGCAAGAACTATTTGAAGTGAAAAGCATTTTGAAATTTTTATGAGCTTTTTTGCCTTTTTTCCCTCCCTCAGAAAAGGAAGCAATACTTTGCCAAGTGTAAACAAAGCTAATCACCAAACACTTTTATATTCTAAAATAATGAAACCAGATTGGGTGCTGAATTTAACAAAATAGTTCGTTTATCCCTAGTGAAGTTTTGTCTAAGCTCATACAGAAACTGCCTTCTCTAAAACACAGCCCAGGTGACACCAGCATTGTACTATTCAGACTTTCAGCTCTCACACAGAACAGCAGCCAACTGAGTTGTTTCCCAGCCAGGGTTTACTTATTATATCTTTATTTTGTCACAGAAGCCACCAAAGTACGATATTAAATGTCATGACAACCCAGAAAAGTTAGTGATAGGGTGTGTGAATGGATAAGCAATGCTGCATCTGTGAATAAGTGCCTTTCAGGCTTGTCAGACCTGAGTACGAAATCAAGGAAATAAAAAAGCACAGGACTCCATACATGCTTTCAAAGTTGCACCTAGAAGAGCTGTAGACAAGCTATAGCCCATAGACTAAAAAGAGCCCGCCGTTTTTGTAAATAAAATTTTATTAGAACACATTCATTCCTCCGTATATGATCTATGGTTGCTTTTGTGCTATGATGGCAAAGTTGAGTAGTTGTGACAGAGACCATATGAAGGGTAAAGTCTAAAATATTTACCACCTGGATTTTTACAGAAAAATATTGCTGAATCCTGATCTAGATGATATATGGCTAATAACCCTTAGCCTCTCAGCTCTGGTCATAATACAGAAATTCTCTGAGTGTCATATTCTCTCTAGATCAAGGATTAGGAGGATATTCTTTTTAAAAAGAAGGTATTATTAGAAAACAAACATATGTTATGAATATAAGTTTTTTTTCATATGACAGAAATGAACATTTACTGAAAATTTCCCAACTTCTAGCTTCTCTATGACCAAACATTCTGGGGATTTGAAAAATGTATACAGTTCTCCCAGCACTAAAGTATTCATGATAGAGATCTATTTGGTGAAGTGATTAATTTTTTTTCCTTCTATCATTAATATAACAGAAAAATAATAGTCATATTTCATAAACCTTACTTTGCGCTAACACCTATGCTATGCTTTTTTCCTGCATTATTATATTTAATCCTCACAAAAGCACTTTTCTAAGTTGTTTAAGCTCTTCTTCTTTTGTAAAATATGGATAATAATATTACCTACCTCACAAAGCTATTTGGAAGATTAAAGAATTTAATACATGTATGATATTTAGGAGAAGGCCTAAGTTATCTGTCAGCCCCCATAAGGAGCCCCCAAAAGCCAGTTGAGCCAGCAGAACTCAATTTATTAAACCTACTGTGGTAAAGGGGAGCACCAATCCATAGTCTTAGGAGAGTCTCAGAAGAGGGAAGTCAAGAAGAAAAAAAAATATATATATATATATATATAAAATATATAAAAATATGTATATGTAATACCATATATATGTATTTTTATGTGTGTATATATATGTTTATATGTGTGTTGTGTATGGTATTAGAATTTGGACTGATGATTTTGGGAGGAGTCTTGCAGAGCAGGTGACTGATTAGGCCGTTTTTGATGTGAGAGTTATGGATTGGTGGGCACAGTGAGGCAAGGGGTTTGGTTCGAGTATTGATGTAGAAGCAGTTAGTCTTGCTAAATGAGTTGTTTTAGTGTGTCTTCTAGGAACAATTTCCTGGTCCACATAGCTGTTAATTTTTTACCCAGTCCCAGAACTGTTTAGCACAAAAACAGGAAAGTGTGTTGATTTCAGTTTCACATCAGATGTAGTAAGGGCTAAATATGTATTACCAATTTTCATTATTTTTTAAAATTATCATTATTTTATAGATGAGACTTAGATAATTTTCCCACGGCCACACAGTCCAGTTATCATTATTGCCAACATTTTGTTCATATCCAAATGCATTCATGTAAGTGTAGAATTAACAAGGTCTGTACTTTAAGCATCTCCTTGCTCAAAAAAGCCTCATTCTCTTATAGGAGAATTTGTCTTAATTTTAATGTGTGGGCTTTCAGTTTTGTTTTGTTTGTATTAGTTCAGCTGAAATCAGTTAAGTTTGATGGAGCTGATGGTGGTATGTGAATGGTGTTGGTAGCAGCAGGGGAGAGGGAGGGGGTACTATGGATATCCTCATCAACTGCCCCTCAAAACACAATATATATGTCAATTAGGCAAAGCTGTTCTTTAGACCTATTGCAGTAAGAGGGAACATTACCTGGACAGTTTTAGTTAGGTCTCTGAAGGGAAAGTCAGAGAGGGATATCTATCAATGTTGAAATCTGGTCACAACTGGTTTAAAGTGGCTTTTTCAAGACAGAAAACTGATTGAGATTAGACACAGTTGGTGGCATAAAACTGGTGGATGCAGTGAGGCAAGAGTTTTGAAGCAGCTCTAGTTAAGTAAAATATTGTTTGATAAGTGAACTGTTGGCCAGGTGAGCAATCTATTGTCCTGATAGGAGAGCTGTTTGCCTAGTTGAGCAAACTATTTGCCCAAATTGGTTTGCACAAATTTCCTAAAGCCAAGAGTGAAATTATTTATTGGTTATATTCTTATCTTCCTGGGTGAGAACTTTTCTGGAACAAACACTTAAGTCATGTTGACACAGGTGGGCTTAGTTCTCATTCCTAATATTTAAGCTACACAGATGTAGGTGGGTTCAATTCTGAAATCAGACAGTGATGGATTATACTTGTGCTTATTCTCATTCCCAAGACTATTTCTTTTCTAAAAACCCCCTTTCGTATGTTAATCCTCTAATCAGGTGAGTTGTATGCAGATTGAAATATTCAAAAATTTATTAGGTTAAACAGTGTTACTCAGGCCACCAAATTAACTTATCATTGATTAACTTTATCTGCAGTCTTTATATAGCATTTTTAATTTGTGGCAACTTTGTTAACACCTCTAGCTTATAAAGTGCAAGTGTTTGTTTATTCACCTATGCACTAGAATTTTACTATCTTGTAATGTTGTGTCAACTGGACTAAATCACTTGCCAAAGCTAAATGTCCCCTAGTCTTTTTCAGTTTGCGTATATCTATGCCTTTTATTTATTTTTTTTTTCAATTTTCTACCTTTTCATGGTAAATTAGTTGGGAGGTAATTCTGTTTTTTTTCATGCTGCTGCTGATCTACTTCTTAGGGATTCACTTTTACTTACTAAATAAAGAAAAGAAAAGAAAAACACTTAATTATACAATTGTACCTGAGCAAGCAGATAAAGCCCTAAGATGAATAGCCGTAAGGATCCACCTAGCTACATACATATCAAGTAAAAAAAAATGTAAGCATTCTAGGCAGAAGCTAAATAAATATCATTAGGGAAGGAGGGAGATAAGTAAAATTTTTAAAACTATTAAAAAAGAAAATCATTCTTCAAACAGATGTGTTGAAGCATGATCAACAAAAATAACAAAAAGTTTTTAAATAAAAGGAATAAATCATTTGGAAAGGAGATATTCCAGATTTTAAAGATAAATATCCAAGTGCATAAACTGTGCATCACAAATCAAGTTTGCTAAGATGCCATAGTAATTTAAAAATAAGAAATGACTAGGAAATGGTCAATGATCAACATTAAATAGAAGTCTAATAAAACCAGTATGCAAAGGGACAGAGTATGTCAGGCCTTATGAGGACTGTAAGCAAAATGCAGAAATATATCTCTCTAAATTATTATTTTTATTAATTTCATTTCCCTTGGTTAACCAATGAAGTTCCACAGGTGAAAGTTACAATTAAATATGCATTTCCTATCCATTATGGAGTGTACAAAAAGAACTATAAAGTGAAATGCAAATGAATTACCCTTTCTAGGAGGGGAAAATAAACGTTAACAAGGAAGCTGTATGCTAACAGGAACCATAGACATCTGACAAGCCACTACCAATTATGTATTATAATTCATGTTAATAATCAGCCTGTTTTTTCCAACTTTACATGTATTCATAGCACTTTATATTAAGTAGAGAGAAAGCAAAGCCAGCGACCAGCAGCTGAGGCAGATCCTTCCAACATGGCAGCCAGTGGCAATCAGTTAACTGCAACCTTGTGGCAAGTTCTTTCTTGAAGGCAAGTCCTTTCTTGAAGGCAAGTCTCACAGGAGCACTTTCATAGCTATCACTGCCTCACCTTGTGCCACGTCTCCCTGTATGCTGGGGAGCAGCTCCTCAATGGTCTTCATGGGACTCTCTTCCTGAGAGAAAAGCTAGAAGGAGGTTAATGGGGTAAACTGCAATCACCATCGCCACAGTTGGTCTTGGGGCAGCAAATGATGCTCATCCAGTCTCTCCTCCACTATCCATTCCAGAGTCTAGCAGTTCTAGTTATCTTACCTGATGGTTTGACCTAAACCTTCATTGCTGATGGATCTTGGCAACCATTCTTAGCAGGAGTTGTTGCTCCTGTCAATTCATAATTAGAGTGGGACAAGGGAGTATGAGGAAGTGACCAGGTTCCACACATACTCCTCCTTCTACTGTTGAGGGTCAATTCCTCTGGTATGACGGCAACTCTTTCTCTTGCCACAAGGAATCCTAAGTGCCCTGGTAACAGCAGCAGTGTGTAGTTCAGTACTACCCTTGCTCTCCCCCTGGTAAATGTGCATCCTTTAAGGCAGGGTTTCTCAACTTTAACACTATTGACATTTGGCAGGAGGGTTGTCCTGCACATTGTAGGATATTTAACATCATCACTGGCTTCTACACACTTGATGCCAGTATTTCCCTACCCAATAGTGATGGTAAGTGGGGCCACCCTTGTTTCCATCCCTTGGATTTCAGATCCCATATATTCTTCCTATTTGGGACACAAAGCAGTATAGAGCCCTCTGATTTAATGTCAATATCACATTATGAAGGATGGCATGCCTTTCTTTCATACTGTTTATGCTGAGCTGGTGCTTCAGCTGGGTCTTTAGCAGCATGTTCTAGCTCTCTGAGTCCAGTTACTTTTGGATATTGTGATATATGATGCTGCAGCTTCTCTGCTGTGAAGTGGACCCATTGGTTAGACTTTTTTATTGTTTGGGATTTAATGTTTGTGGATCAGGCATTCCATAAACCCTGGACAGTTGAGCTGACTGAAGCTCAAAAGGTAAACCAATACTTGTAATAAGTATCTATCCCTATCAGGATGAAACATAGAAAAGGTATGATGTAGTCAACTTACAACTAAGTCCCTGGTTGGTTTCTTCAAGGAACAGTGCCAGATCATGTGCTCAGTGTTGGTCTCTACTGGCTACACAAAGGTAACAGTAGGTAGAATGGCCTTGGTATGAGAGACCTAGTTATATTTTCAGTCAATGGGTTCCAGATCTGAAAATCAGTTCAGCGACTAAACAGGGAATTGTGACTTTTTATCTGGAAGACTGCCCTCAATTTCCTATTCCTCCATTCTTGACTATTTCTTGTTGTAGATATTAATCAGCCATCTTTTTGGTTGCCTGTGTATTCTACTCTTAGGGATACCATGCTTAACTGTCTCCATAACTCCCTGGAGGTCATACCCCCTTCACTGCCTTTGTGACCTTGCTGATATTAATGACCATTGTGGTCCCCAAGCTTCTGGTGGTTAAGAGCTACCACCTGGCCTCTATTTCTTTGCAGTCCCATTGTCCCCAGTGACATTACATGCTCAGAGCTAGTTTGCAGAGAAGCACCTATATTGACCTCATAAGTCGTGATGGTGCTATAATCACCAGTACATTTCTTATAGTCATGGTGCATGGTGTTCTCTGGGGCACCCCATAAAATATAATCTTCTGGTGAGCCATCTGACCACACATATCCATTCCAGCAGGCCCACTTTCCTCAGTCTCTTTATTCCTTCCTCTACTCTCTGCCAAGGCATCAAGAAATCCACTTCACTCTGTGGATTGGCCATCATCTTCCATGCTTCCTACCTCAGGGGTCATTGGCAAGGTTTTATGCCCTTTGTCCTCAGAGAGTGTCTCCAAGTCAATGAATTATTGCCCTCCTTGGTCAAACACCCTCAAAATGAAAAGTTAACTCTAAGCCCAGATGGCTTCACTTATGATTTCTACCAAACACTTAGGGAAGAAATGAAAAATACTAATTCAGGACTTCCCTGGTGGCGCAGTGGTTGAGAGTCTGCCTGCTGATGCAGGGGACAAGGGTTCGTGTCCTGGTCCGGGAGGATCCCACATGCCACGGAGCGGCTGGGCCCATGAGCCATGGCCGCTGAGCCTGCGCATCCGGAGCCTGTGCTCCGCAACAGGAGAGACCACAACGGTGAGAGGCCTGTGTACCGCAAAAAAAAGAAAAATACTAATTCAACATAAAATCTTCCGGACAATTAAAGAGGAAGGAATACTTAATGACACATACCCATGATGAAATAATTCTAAAATCCATAGAGAAATGAAAAAAAAAAAGTTAAAAAACTTATAAAATAGTAAAAAGCTAGAAAAATGTATAGTACGTGACTTCAAGACTTATAAATCTGTAGTCAACAAGACAGTGTGGGATTTACATAAAGGTAGACACATAGATCAATATAATAGAATGGAGTCTAGAAATGGATCCACACATATATTCTCAATTGATTTTGAACCAAAGTTCAAAAGCAGTTCAGTGGAGAAAGGATAATCTTTTCAACAAATGGTGCTGGAACAATGGATATCCATATGCAAAAGAAAGCATTGTCCATACCTTGCCACTTACACAAAAATTAACACCAAATGAATCATAGACCTAAGTATAAAATCTAAAACCATAAAAGTTGTTTTAGGTAAATATTTCTTAGATACAATACAAAACGCATGATCAACTTAAACCATAAATTGGACTTTACCAAAATTAAAAAAATATAAGTAAACAACTTTTGCTCTATGAAAGTCACAGAGGTGACTTTCCTCTGTGGAGAGGATACCAAAGGTATTGAGGTCCAGTCTCTTAAGAGAATGAAAAGACAAGCCATAGACTGGAAGAAGGGACTTGTGAATCACATACATGAGAAGGTACTTATATCCATAATATATAAAGAACTTTCAAAATTCAATGATTAGGAAACAAACAATATGATTTTTTTTAACAGCAGAAGGTTTGAACAGACTCTTCTCCAAAGAAGATACATGGTAGACAAATAAGCAGAAGAGGAAAATAATAATTATGATAGTGACGAAATAATAATAAATTTAGAAAGTAAAGCCTGTAAGGAACTTGTTACTGAGTAAGGATTATTTAATTTAGCAACTTGAATTGGCTCTTCCAAGTTGGAACCAGAATTAATTAAACTGTGGGCATATGTGAAATTATAGGTGAGCCCTTTCTGCTACCATCTTTGGTTGTCTTTATTCATGGTCTTATGTTGGTGGTAACAACATGCAAAGTCAGGAATTATTTGGTTTAGCTAAGCATAAAGATTGATACAGTATTTGCTCTGGGAAGATATAAATTTTCTCTGCTGCTTTTGCAGTTTGTTTATAATGTTTCTTAGTTGTAAAACTACAAAGGCCATTCCCATGGTAGAGATAGAGGGGATGGGATGGAGAGGAGTGCTTCTTAAATAACAAATTAGAGGAAGAGTCAAGAAATTATGTTGAGCTGTTAACCTCAAAAGGAAATGGTCTAATTATACATTGGAACCATTTATCTTGGAAGTATCATGCAGCCCAGGGCTTAAAGGGAAAGGGCCAAGGATTAGATCCAGAGAGAAACCTGTGAATTTGTTTCTACAGTGTTCTGAAAACCTCATCAATAGAAGCAAAGGGGCCAACTGGCACCCAACTGAGTTGGTCTTAATACCTACTCTGTCCTTGGCATCAGCAGACAGGGGAGTACGAACAGTCCTTTACAGAACAGACATGGTCTGTGAACTCTGAGTTTACAATCTGTCGTCAGCATTTGCGGGTGTAAGGATAAGCCTTCTACACTTAGACATTTTTTTTTTTACTCCAAATCAGGTCAGATTGCTGGATATTAAGTTCATGTAAGCCAGTATTAACTTTAGGCCATGTCATAAAAATTGAAATTGATCCTACAAGTGACCCAAATACATTGAGGGATCATCCTGATCTCCAGGGACAGAAACTTTGTATCTAGATAATAAGGCCTAATTCTCTTCCAAAGTTCTTCTCTAGGTCAAAGACAAGATCCCTTGGTACCAAGTAAATAACCAGGTTATCAAGTAAGAATTGACTGTTTAGGGTGAGCCCACCCACAAACCCTATATGTGTCTTTTAACTGGCCTCTGCTCCAAAACATTTTAAACAAAGTATGCGTACCATGAATTTCAAACTTGTAAAGCTTCTCATGTACATCTTCACATAGAAAAATAGATAAAAAGATATTCACATGTTTCCAGGACTTTGGGGAGTTTTCTTCTCATTTCCTTTCACTCCATACAATAATGTAGAAATGCCTTTATTCCATTTGGCTGATCTTAATGTTATTTAGTTATCATTTTATTTAAGTTACCAAATAGGCCCTAGGATTCTAACATATATATATATATATATTTGAGCATATTTGTAGTAGTGATCTGTTTTTAATAACTTTTATAGAATTTGATATATTTTGATAGGATATTAAAAGCAAGGGTCCCCTTTTTGCAAAATATTTTTGTGTTAATAAATGTAATATTCTGGAGCTGTATGGTATACTATTAATAATTAATAACAATTTACTGAGCACTTACTGTGTGCAAAGCAGTGTGTCAAGTGCTGACATAATTGATCTTTAAAACAACTCCATACTGAAGGTATTATTGACACTTTAAAGAGATTGGGAAGTTGAAGTTCAGGAGAGTTAAGTAAACTATACAAAGCCCCACTGTCGATATGACCCCAAAGGTCCTTCATCTTAACTTCTGTTCTATATCACCTCACCACATTTAAAATTCCTTTGTTCTCAAGAAGCTAACATTCCAAACAGATGTTAATGTTATTACTTTTTCTTGCAATTTCCACTCATGGTTTGACCTAAATTTTGGGTCATCTCTTTTTTTTTTAATTTAATTTATTTTTTTATACAGCAAGTCCTTATTAGGCATCAGTTTTATACACATTAGTGTATACATGTCAATCCCAGTCGCCCAGTTCATCACCCTGGGTCATCTCTTGCTTTGGTTACATGCAAAATTGGCCAAAGAATAACACCCATAAAGGGAAGAGATTCTGATGAAATTTCTACTGACTTTATTGATCACTTCAGGACTTTAATAGGAGAAGTTTATTTCATATTTCAAAGGGAAGACAAGTTCACTGTGAATAGTCTTTTATTAAGCAGCGTTCTAGACAGCAGTCAAACTAGGAGGACCAATGTAATTGCACATGTTCCCAGCTAAAGCACATTAGTCATGTTCTATTTTAGAAGAAGAGCCAGGTTTGGGGTAGGCGAGAAAAACAAGTGGAGTGGTTGAACCACTAATCTGTTCTATGTGATATACATAAAGCAAAGGTGCAAAGTGGAAACAAGGTGAATGAATGTGTTTTCATCTGAGGAACATGTCCTTTGGTTTTTGCATTTTTCATGACCAGCCATATATAATAGCCACCTACATACTACAAAATTAATTGTTCATTTTTATTCTAAAATATCAGCAGTTTTTAGTTTAGTTGTGTTGTTTTCCTCTTAGAAAGTATGAATGAGTGGCATCTAGTGCATAGTATGGAGACATAGATCCAGTTTATATTTTTGATGTATAAATTTCAGAGTAGTTAGCCCCATGTTTGGCATAAATAACTAAACAAATATATAATTACAAAAATAAATTTATTTCATGATTTGGAGCCATTGCATGTTTGAATAAGAACATCATTTTGTTAGGAAGCAAGTTGGGGCCCCTAAAAGAAGAATTTTTTGAGTGTTCATTTAAAAATTTTAAAAACACACACACTTGGAATCACTTTCTTGAAAATGTTTAATAAATTCTGATTAAATATGTTTTAAAATGTTATGATGTGGTCATTTGAGTTTTGTGCTTTGAGATGGGCTATACAGTTCAGGTTTTAGAAAAGATAAATTCTTTATCATGTTCTATATTTTCTGACTGGAATGCTTACCCTAGTAACAATTGAAGGAGCAATTTATTTCACCCAGAAAAAAAAATTATTTATCATTAAAGAGAAGCAGGAACCCAGCTAGTAATATGGATAAGAAAATTTTTCCTAATTAGGCAAGAGACCAGCTTTCATGAAGATCAACATCTTCACATCCTGGCAAATTAATCTCTCTTAGCAGGAACTGGAAAGAGGATACTGTCTTTATCTTCCACAAAGGGCAGTGTTATTTTTGTGATATGCGAGATGGAAGGGAGCAAGGGTGAGAAAAGACAACCTAATTCTGCCCTTTGATTAGCTAACTGTGAGCTTCTTGAAGTAAGACAACAAATAATAAGTTTCTTTTATTTCCTGTATAATTCAATGCCTTGCAGAGGTAGAGGTATATGTGTGTGTTGTGTGTGTGTGTGTGTGTGTGTGTGTGTGTGTGTGTGTGTGTATTAAACCTTCTTTCATATTGGCCATTAGGTTTTGCTCCCTAGAAAGATGAACAAAAAGCATAGATTTTTACATAAAAACAGTATCACAGCTATGAGAAAAAAGGAAATATAATGACAAGTTTTATTTCAAGGAAATATAAAGATGGAAGGCACATTTTTGTCATAACGGGATAAAATGAGAAGGATATTAAGAGATAATGAGTAGAGAAAGAGTGAAAAAGGTAGCAAACTGTGCAAAGGAGTTTATTGTAAAACAGGTGTTGGTGGTTTTCTTTAATAACGTAATGTTTGGAGTTATTTTGTGTTGCGATGAAAGTTTTAGCTGTTTAAATAAATTGTCGAAAGGACTTTATGTTAGTCAGAAGTGTTTAGGGCGGCCATGGAGGTATGATGCACAAACTTCCTTTCAAAAGAAAACCTGTCAAAAGAAGTACAGTTAAATCACAGCCTCCAGGTCCAGGTGCCTTGAAACTATGCCAAACGTGAACATGAGCCAAGGCCTCATGTTTCTTGCACAGTGCTCAGCCTGGGAGTATGGCAGTGGCAAAAGAGCCTCAGTTTTGAGGCAGAACAGGACTCCTCATAAAGCAGTCTTTCCAATGAAGCTTCCCATGAGGTCAGCTGAGATTTTTGGAGCTGTACTGCTGCGTGAGGCTTACTCTACCCAATCCTCTGGCCTTCTTTCTCTCTTTCACAGGAGCCAGAACTTTATCACAGTTGGAAGGCTTTCCTTGGATGTTCTTGCCCCCTTTACCTTTTTATGTTTCACAGATATTTTTTTTTCCAATACATTTTTTGGGGTTTTGTCTTGTTTTGGTTTGGTTTGGTTTTTTTTGCACTTTTAACTCAATGGCTTCTGCTTCCCAAAAGAACCAATTGACATGATTGACACTGGAAGTGGTTTATGATATCAGTGAATAAGATGGAGCTTGGCAACTGGATCATTTGCCACCTACCCGAAAATGAGGATCCCTTCCCAAGTGGTGTATGGATCATGGATAGTTTCTGGCACAAAACAGCAGTCCAGCTGATAAACATTTCATCAGTGGTGACTTTGGAGAATGTCTTGTTGAATGTGAATTCCTTAGCTAGGACGATATTCAGGTATTTGAAAAATATGGAGCAAAGAACCAACAGAAAAACAGTGGACTTAGCTGATTATTAGTAAGTTATACTGTAGACCTAAAGAGAGTTAATGAGAAACTGAACATGGTTAAGAAGTAGCTTAAATGTAAGTATGAAAGCAGGAAGTCTTCTTGGGTAGCTTTTAAACAGTTTCTTATCTTTTGCAAAAGGAGAGTGTGCATAGTTGGAGAGAAAATTCAGAATCTGATATTTAGATCCACTAAGCTGCAAAGATGATTAAATGTTCAGTTGAGGAGTGTTCTTATAATAAGGTCAGAGCTCTGCTTAGGAAAAGTTGGGGCATAGAAACATAGGATGAGTACATCTGGGTGAATTCCCCCACAGAGCTACAACCTGAGCACCTGTAGAGCTGGCCCAAACACCTCTCTGAAGAGCTAGACATTTTCCCTTGCAGGAAGATAGTTCAGAGGCTGCTCCCACACAATGTAAAAGAGACATCCCTCAGGAGTTGCTTCTATCTTCTCTCCTGGCTTCTAGGCTGAAAAGTATGGTTAAATTCCAACCTAACCCAGCTGTGGAATGAAAACATACTGGGATTGATAAACAAGAAAAGAGATAACCACCCCATGAATCCTCAAGAATTAACCGGCATGTATTATCAAGAGTCAGGAAAGTATCTGTGGGATTGGATTTTCAGAGTATGTGGTCAACAGGCCTGGAAGTTATGGCTAGAAAAGTAAGAATTTATTGATGTGGGGGCATTTTCTTGAAACATGGGATTTAATGTTCTGGTAAGGATCCCAGGGTATGGAGAAAATTTGCCAGAAGAATGGGTCTTAGAAATCTGGAGAAAGTCTTAATAATATTGAAATTCCTGAATTGCCATGGAAGACGTCGGAGGCATAAAATGGGTAAAAGACTCTTGGAAGGGGGTATGTTGCAATGGATATATCATGTCATGCCAAGAGACCCGTCAGAGTAATTTTTTCAATGGAAGAACCCATAGGGCACATAATTCACCAGAGCCATGGGGAATGTGCTGGTGAGACACCAGAATCATTAATTTGCTCCATCATGGCTCTTTTCTGAGGATCAGGGCTGACAGTGAGGAAACTGTTACATAGGTTAGTGTCTTAATAGCGATGGAGATAATGGGAGGCCTGAAGTCTCTTGAGTCCAGATGACCATGCTTAACTGCTGTAATCAGGAGGCTGCAATGACCATAACAACTAGCAAGGTCAGAGGGGCAGCCAAAAAGCCTTCATCTGCAGAGAGTTTATATGCCATCAGAAAAGAAGATTAGAAATAGTCTGCATTCACAGGGAAGTCTCAGCAATATAATGAACATTTTTTTCTAAATTTTGATTATGTTAACTCTCCTGTCCTCTGTCATAATATACTCCAAAGATATCAGAAACATCAGGAAATTCACAGAACATTACATTGTTCCATTATACTCAAGTTGATCAAGACAGACTAAGAAAGCAGTGGCTAATGAGCTCAAAGCCTTGGTAAGACATACAGGCTCCAAAATGGGATAAAATCTACAGTGTCAGGACCTGCCACTTGTAGTCAGATTTTAGGTGTCCTGTGTCTATAATGTGCCGGGTTATCCCTGTCAAAGTAAAAGACAAACTGATGTATTTTTGTTTTGTATCCCCACCACAAAGAAGGAGGCACAAAAGTTGATAGTCCTCTTTGAGCTCTGTGGACAACCCATTCCACAACTAAGAATAGTGTCTGGCCTGTATACTGTGTAACACAAAAGGCTGCCAGGTTTGAGTGGGGTTTGGAGTAGGAAAAGGCTCTGTAGCAGGTCTAGGCTGCAGTGCAAGCAGCCCTGCTGCTTGGACCGTACTATCTGGAAGACCCTGTACTATTGGAGGTGAAGTTTGAAGTATATAACAAGAGCCAGTGAGAGAATCACAACATTGACTTATGGGATTTCTGGATCAAGGTCATACTATCTATAATGGAGAATTATAAATCTTTTAAGAAACATCTCCTGGAGTGCTCTGGGGTACTTGTAGAGATGCAATATTTGACCATCAAGTCAAACAAGTGACCATGAACCCTTAGCTTCCCATTTCAAGTGAACCCAGTAGCAGTCCATCATAAAATAGAAATGACACGTCTTGAATCTAGCCAACTAGAAAGTGTGAATAAGCTTCACGTACAGGAAATCCAGGCTCCCAAGTGATCCCATCTGGTTGAATCAGTGTTCTTCCCTCACCATGAAGCTAAGGTCAACTTAAATTGGTGCATTTGGTCATATACTTTGTGCGGGATGAGAAGTAGCCTGAGGTAAGAAGATATATGGATCCATGGAGAGAGGCCAGTAGCCTGGCCAACTGGTGAGGGATCTAGATAGAAAAGGATCAAAAGATTATGTTAAATGATAACAGATGTGGAAAGGTGAGGTAGAAAGACGTTGATGGATATATCACAGCAGGCAAAAGTGTAAGCTTTATTTTATCCCATATTAATTTCTATTAGAAAGCATTCAATACAGAAGAGGCAGTGAACAACCAAGTTAAAAAAAAAATGGCTATGTTAGTTGATATTAACCAGTCTCCATCACTGGTCACTCCAAAACAGGCACAATGGGTACATCAACAGAGTTGCCACATTGGCCAACATGGATGCGAAGCCTGGGCTCCACAGTATGAATTCCTATTTAATAAAGCCATTCTAACTATTGCCACCTCTAAATAGCCAACATATCAGCAATAGAGACCAACAATGAGCCCTTGCATAGCATTATTCCTTGAGAAGATCAACTGGCCACTTGGCTGAAAGTTGACTAGGTTGGGACCCTTCCTTCCTAGAAGAGACAGTGGTTTGTTACTCTAGGAAGAGAGACCCATTCTAGGTGGATTTGCCTCTCCTGGCTGCAGATCATTGGCTAGCACTACTATCAGGAGGCTTAAGGAGTATCTGATCTACTGAGTTGGAATTATGCACAAAACTCTGCAGTGAAAGTCCACTTCACAGTGAAAGGGCTACAGAGGTGAGCCATGAAAATGGGGTCCCTGGTTGTATTGCATACCACACCATCTAGACGCTGCCAGCCTGAAAGACAGAGCACTGGAATGACCTGCTGAAGGCTGAAGCTGAAGCACCAGCTTGGAGGCAGTGCTGTGCAAAGACTGTGTGCAGGCTGAACTGACTACCGAGGCGACAGAGAAAGCCCAGAGGCAAAGTCTGAGGGTAGCATGTCTAGTGCTTGAGTTGTGATGCTGTCAGCATCCTCAAAACTGCGAGTCAAAGG
>RJWK010001370.1:23393-82078 GCA_004363435.1 Platanista minor | reverse complement strand
AATAACTGACAGTGTTACATGTATAGAGGGACAGATCAAGCGTGATAAAATTCCTTTAGCAGCCTTATTTCACTAATTGACAGAAAGTGAACAAATAAGGACAAAATAATAAGGTTTTGAAAGATTTGACAAACTTAATTGACAAATTGGTTTAAAAGACATAATGCCTATAGAATAATTAATTCTAACAATTATAGAGTTCATATCCTCAAGAATACAAGAAACATTTATGGTAAAGTAGAACAATCTCTAGGTCTTAAAGCAAGTCTAAAAATCTTTCTAAAAATCAGTCATATAGATAATGATTTTTATTCCACTGTAAATATTTTTAAATGAAATAAGATAACTGAAATTGTAAACAATCTGTATAAAAATAGGGATAACTTGTGGTTGGTCTCTGATATAGAACTATGTTATCCCCAGGGACTCCAGAAGTCTGCTACTGACCCTTGGCCAAAGTAGGGCTAAAATGTACTAGCTAGTGATTTAAAATATGTTGTATAAAGTCAAAAACTCCCTTGAAGTCACTCTGTGCTAATTTGTCTACATTGTTTACTGAAACATATAAATTGATTGTTTGCACCTGGTTTAAACAGTTCCCTAGCCTGGTTTTATGAACAGTGAGGCACAAAAGACTCTCAGTAAATTTGCACCTTGGCTTCCTTGAGACCAAGGAATCTTTGCATATATCTTGTTGGATAACAATTTTAAGATAAAGCATCCTGTGCATCTGAGAAAGGATCCTGGGAGATGTACCTGGAATTTGTTGCACATCTCTGTGTTTACCTGCTATAGTGTTACCTTTATTAAAAGCCTATATGAGTGTGCTCAGTGAAGTCTTACAGGCCCTTTCAATGATCCCACTCTTATTACAGTAGTTGGTGCTATGAGCACAATAATATAAAGAACGCTTTTGGGACTCTACCAGCTCAGGTCCCACAGATGATATTAAATGAAGGGGAGGGCTTCCCTGGTGGCACAGTGGTTAAGAGTCCACCTGCCGATGCAGGGGACACGGGTTCATGCCCCGGTCCGGGAGGATCCCACATGCCACAGAGGAGCTGGGCCCGTGAGCCATGGCCGCTGAGCCTGCGCATCCAGAGCCTGTGCTCCATAAAGGGAGAGGCCACAACAGTGAGAGGTCCACGTACCGCAAAAAAAAAAAAAAAATGAAGGGGAAAAGATTAGGATTATTCAGAAAAAAAAACGGAAACAAAAACAAAAGGGATAAAGAAAACCTTCAGGCAATTAAATTGGATGGAAATGTCCAGATGATTCATTAAAAATTGCCAAAAACAGAAGGTGATAGATGAAGTATCTGCTAACATTTTAAGGGTCACTATACGTGAACAGATGATCTGGCTACTCCATCAACCCCTCAAGCTAGAAAAGAACCACATCAGATTCTTTTAAATCATTCTAGGTTTGATAAATATTAAAAATTGGATACTGACCCAAAGAGAAATCTACAGTCCCTGGGACGCATGCTGATTTAAAAGGTGTAATATAATGGAGAGAATTATGATTCTGGGTAATAGGATGACCATGGTGTCTTGTGCAAACTCCAGCAGGGAAAGGTTGTCTGTATTAGTATAAGCAAAGTGGCTGGGGTAAACCTTAATAGGGATTGCTAGACACTGGTGCACAATGTGTTGTCATACTCTAAATGTGCTGATGGACAGTTAAAAGTCAAAATAACTAAATTAGGGAAATACGGTTATGCAACTGTAGAAGGCTTACAAGCAAAAGTATGTCTCAAAATAGGCATTTTTTTTCTTATGTAAAAGATTTATTACAGGAAGTGGCTCATGCTGTCATGGAGGCTGAGAAGTCCCTTGATATGCCATCTGCAAGTTGGAGAACGAGGAAAACTGGTGATGAAATTCAGTCTGAGACTGAAGACCTAAGAATTAGAACCAAGAGTGTAAGTCCCTGTTGGAGCCAAAAGGCCCAAGAACCAGGAACTTCCAAGTCAGAGGGCAGGG
The DNA here is from genome assembly GCA_004363435.1 of Platanista minor. Taxonomy (NCBI): domain Eukaryota; kingdom Metazoa; phylum Chordata; class Mammalia; order Artiodactyla; family Platanistidae; genus Platanista; species Platanista minor. The sequence goes on along the minus strand of RJWK010001370.1, from coordinate 80,093 downwards.
GAAGATGGATGTCCCAGCTACGGCAGAGAGTGAATTCGCCCAACCTCCACCTTTGTGCTCTATTCAGGGCCTCGCTGGATTGGAGGTGGTTCAAAATAAGAATTTATTAAAGAAAAGTTATGAGTTGCTGTTGCTCCAGCTTACCAATGTGCATTAGGGAGACAATATTATGCAAGAGGTATTCTTCCTTTATCCAAGCCACTGAGGAGAAGAACTTCTTGCAAACCTACTCTTCATCATGTTTTAAATACCCATATAAGATTAGAACCTTCAGAATTAAAGATTAATTAGAATTAATTTAAAGGAATGTGGAATACATGGGAAGTATCAAAAATGTTAGGTTTATTAAAGGATATGTTAGACACAGATGTATTTGTCCCCACAAATTTCTTCTTTAACAGTATACTGTGGCCTAGAGAAAAGCTGATGAATAGTGGGGATTGATTGAGCTTTATAGCGGTCTTATTAAAGTAATAGCCCCATTGCATCACTTATGCCTGATACAGTGTTAACACTTCAGGTTGTGCAACAAGTTATAGGAGATCGGAGATCTATTTAGCAAATGCTTTCTTTTAAATTTCTATGTCTAGAGGAAATTAAAGACAATTTGCATCAATGGGAGATTGACTCCAATAGACATCTACTGTGCTCCTACAGGTATGTTTAAATTCTTCTATTTGTCAAAACCTGGTAAAAAAGAGACTTAGGTTTGATTCAACTGAAAAGTTCATTTATTAAAACAATTATTTGACACCAAAACACAAGCAAAAAAAAATAAAAACAAAAACAAAATTAATGAGATTACATCAAACTAAAAAGCTTCTGCCGAGGAAAAAAAAAATCAAAATGAAAAGGTAACCTATGAAATGGGAGAAAATAATTACAAATCTGATACAAGGTTAGTATCCAAAATATCTAAGAAAGTCATAAATTTTAATATATATATATATATATATGATTAAAAAATGGGCAGATAACCTGAATAGACATTTTTCCAAAGAATAAATACAAATTGCGAACAGATGCATGAAAAGGTGTTCCACATCAATAATCGTCAGGGAAATACGAATCAAAACCACAGTGGAATATCACCTCATGCCTGGTAAGATGTCTGTTATCAAGATGACAAGCGATAACAAGTGCTGGTGAGAGTGTGGAGAAAAGGTGGTAATGTAAATTGGTATAGCCACTATGGAAAATAGAGTTAACACCCCCCAATAAAAAATAGCACTACCATATTATCCAGCAATTCCAATTCGGGTATATAGTTGAAGGAATTGAAATCACTGCCTCAAAAAGATACCTGCACCCCTGCCCCATGTTTATTGCAGCATTATTCACTCTAGCTATTATATATACATGATGAAATACTACTCGGCCATAAAAACAGTAATCCTGTCATTTGCAACAACATGAATGAATCTTGAAGGCACTACGCTAAGTAAAATAAGTAAGCAGAGAAAGACAAATGCTGTGTGATTTCTTATACGTGAAATCTAAAGAAACTGAACTCATAGTTACTGCAAACAGAGTGGTAGGTGTCAAAGACAGTGGTTGGGTGTATGGGGGAAATGGGTGAAGGTGGCCAAAGGGTACAAACTTCCAGTTATAAGATGAATAAGTTCTGGGGATGTAATGTACAGCTTGGTGACTATAGTTAGCAATACCATACTGTATACTTGAAAGTTGCTAAGAGAATAGATGTTGAAAGATCTCACCACACACATGCACAAACACACACACAAATGCTGACTTTATGAGGTGATGGCATACTGTGCCATGATGAGCTTATCGTGGCAATCATTTCACAATATATACATATACCAAATCATTTCTTTGTACACCTTGAACTTACACAATGTTATATGTCAATTATATCTCAACAAAGCTGGATGAAGAAAAAGAATCTTACAAGCATAATGAAGGAAACCAGACATTAAAGAGTACATTCTGAATGATTACATTTAAATAATGTCACCAGAGACTCAAAATAAATAAATACATAAAAAGTCTTTGTTACATGGCATTAAAAAAAGTAGCAAAACTGCTCTGTTAGCAGAAGAGCATGGGTAGGATAGCACTAAAACTACCCCAAAGCGAACCACACCTGGAAGTAGGCCAGGATAAAATACAAGTGCCTTTGACTGCCTTAAAAATAAATAGGATTTAAAGTATAGAAAGCCCAGAAATAAACCAATACACCTATGGTCAGCTAATCTATGACAAAGGAGGCAAGAAAATACACTGGTGAGAAGGCAGTCTCTTCATTAAGTGGTGCTGGGAAAATTGGACAGCTACATGTAAAAGAATGAAATTAGAACATTCTCTAACACCATACACAAAAATAAACTCAAAATAGTTTATAAAGACCTAAATGTAAGACCGGACCCTATAAAACTCTTAGAGGAAAACATAAGCAGAACACTCTTTGACATAAATCGCAGCAATATCCTTTTGGATTCATCTTCTAGAGTAATGAAAATAAAAACAAAAACAAACAAATGGGACCTAATTAAACTTAAAAGTTTTGCACAGCAAAGGAAACCATAAACAAAATGAAAAGACAAGCCACAGAATGGGAGAAAATATTTGCCAGTGAAGCGACTGACAAGGGATTAATCTCCAGTTATACAAAGAGCTCATTCAGTTCAATATCAAAAAAACAACCCAATCAAAGAATGGGCAAAAGACCTAAATAGACATTTCTCCAAAGAAGACATACAGATGGCCAAAATGCACATGAAAAGATGCTCAACATCACTAATTATTAGAGAAATGCAAATCAAAACTCTTGATACAACGAAGTATCACCTCACATTGGTCAGAATGGCCATCATCAAAAAGTCTACAAACAATAAATGCTGGAGAGGGTGTGAAGAAAAGGGACCCCTCCTACACTGTTGGTGGGAATGTAAATTGGTACAACCACCTGGAGAACAGTATGGAGGTTCCTTAAAAAACTAAAAATAGAACTAGCTTATGATCCAGCAATTCCATTCCTGGGCATATATCTGGAAAAAAACATAATTCGAAAGATATATGCACCCCAGTGTTCACTGCAGAACTATAAACAATAGCCAAGACATGGTAGCAACCTAAAGGGCCCATCAACAGAGGAATGGATAAAGAAGATGTGGTACATATATACAATGGAATATTACTTGGCCGTAAAAAAGAATGAAATAATGCCATTTGCAGCAACATGGATGGGCCTAAAGATTATCATATTAAGTGAAGTAAGTCAGATATTTTATGATATCACTTATATGTGGAATCTAAAAAATTGGTACAAATGAACTTATTTACAAAACAGAAACAGACTCACAGACTTTGAAAACAAACTTATGGTTACCAAAGGGGAAGGTGAGGGTGAGGGATAAATTAGGAGTTTGAGTTTAACATTTACACACTATATATAAAATAGATAATCAAAAAGGACCTACAATATAGCACAGGGAACTGTATTCAATATTCCATAATAACCTATATGGGGAAATAATCTGAAAAAGAATGGATATATGCATATGTAAAACTGAATCACTTTGCTGTATACCTGAAAGTAACATGCCATTGTAAGTCAACCATACTCCAACATAAAATAAAAATTAAATTAAAAAATAGGATCAGTTACAAAGAAATATTCAAATTAAAACTAGAATTTATTTTGTGCTAGTAGGAATATAATTTCTTATATTATTTCTGAAGGCAAAATAACCACACATAGCAAAATAAAAATGTCCATTGCTTTTAACTAACCATTTTTGTCAATCAATACTTGATTAGATAGGTAAAGAAAACAAAAGAATGTGCACCAAAAATGTCATACAATAAGAAATGGTCAATTCAATTAGCTGTGTTTCTGTAGGTAGACTATTATTTTTAAACATCTTTATTGTAGTATAATTGCTTCACTATGTTGTGTTAGTTTCTGCTTTATAACAAGGTGAATCAGCTATACATATACATATATCCCAATATTTCCTCCCTCTTGCATCTCCCTCCCACACTCCCTATCCCACCCCTCTAGGAGGTCACAAAGCACTGAGATGATCACCCTGTGCTATGTGGCTGCTTCCCACTAGCTATCTGTTTTACATTTGGTAGTATATATAAGTCCATGCCACTCTCTCACACCGTCCCAGCTTACCCTTCCCCCTCCCCGTGTCCTCAAGTCCATTCTCTACATCTGTGTCTTTATTCCTGTCCTGGCCCTTTGTTCTACAGAACTATTTTGTTTTTTTAGGTTCCATATATATGTGTTAGAATGCGGTATTTGTTTTTCTCTTTCTGACTTACTTCACTCTTCATGACAGACTCTAGGTCCATCCAACTCACTACAAATAGTTCAATTTCCTTTCTTTTTATGGCTGAGTAATATTCCATTGTATATATGTGCCACATCTTCTTTATCCATTTATCTATCAGTGGACACTAAGGTTGCTTCCATGTCCTGGCTATTGTAAATAGAGCTGCAATGAACATTGTGGTACATGACTCTTTTTGAATTATGGTTTTCTCAGGGTATATGCCCAGTAGTGGGATTGCTGGGCCGTATGGTAGTTCTATTTTTAGTTTTTTAAGGAGCCTCCACACTGTTCTCCATAGTGGCTATATGAATTTACATTCCCACCAACAGTGCAGGAGGATTCCCTTTTCTCCACACCCTCTCCAGCATTTATTGTTTGTAGATTTTTTGACAATGGCCATTCTGACTGGTGTGAGGTGATACCTCATTGTAGTTTTGATTTGCATTTCTCTAATGATTAGTGATGTTGAGCATTCTTTCATGTGTTTGTTGGCAGTGTGTATATCTTCTTTGGAGAAATGTCTATTTAGGTCTTCTGTCCATTTTTGGATTGCGTTGTTTATTGTTTTGTTATTGAGCTGCATGAGCTGCTTGTAAATATTGGAGATTAATCCTTTGTCAGTGCTGCATTTGCAAATATTTTCTCCCATTCTGAGGGTTGTCTTTTGGTCTTGTTTATGGTTTCCTTTGCTGTGCAAAAGCTTTTAAGTTTCATTAGGTCCCATTTTTTATTTTTGTTTTTATTTCCATTTCTCTAGGAGATGGGTCAAAAAGGATCTTGCTGTGATTTATGTCATAGAGAGTTCTGTCTATGTTTTCCTCTAAGAGTTTTATAGTGTCTGGCCTTACATTTAGGTCTTTAATCCATTTTGAGTTTTGTGTATGGTATTAGGGAGTGTTCTAGTTTCATTCTTTTACATGTAGCTGTCTAGTTTTCCCAGCACCACTTATTGAAGAGGCTGTCTTTTCTCCATTGTATATTCTTGCCTCCTTTATCAAAGATAACGTGACCATATGTGTGTGGGTTTATCTCTGGGCTTTCTCTCCTGTTCCATTGATCTATATTTCTGTTTTTGTGCCAGTACCATACTGTCTTGATGTCTTGTAGCTTCGTAGTAGAGTCTGAAGTCCGGGAGGCAGATTCTTCCAGCTCCATTTTGCTTTCTTAAGATTGCTTTGGGTATTCAGGGTCTTTTGTGTTTCCATACAAAGTGTGAAATTTTGTGCCTTAGTTCTATGAAAAATGCCATTGGTAGTTTGATAGGGATTGCATTGAATCTGTAGATTACTTTGGGTACTATAGCCATTTTCACAATGTTGATTCTTCCAATCCAAGAACGTGGTGTATCTCTCCATCTGTTTGTATCATCTTTACTTTCCTTCGTCAGTGTCTTATACTTTTCTGCATAGAGGCCTTTTCTCTCCTTAGGTAGATTTATTCCTAGGTATTTTATTCTTTTTGTTGCAGTGATAAATGGGAGTGTTTCCTTAATTTATCTTTCAGACATTTCATCATTTGTGTATAGGAATGCAAGAGATTTCTGTGCATTAATTTTGTATCCTGCTACTTTACCAAATTCATTGATTAGCTCTAATAGTTTTCTGGTAGAGTCTTTAGGATTCTCTGTGTAGTATCATGCCATCTGCAAACAGTGACAGCTTTGCTTCTTCCTTTCCAATTTGGATTCCTTTTATTTCTTTTTCTTCTCTGATTACTGTGGCTAAAACTTCCAAAACTATGTTGAATAACAGTGGTGAGAATGGGCAACCTTGTCTTGTTCCTGATCTTAGTGGAAATGCTTTCAGTTTTTCACCATTGAGGATGATGTTGGTTGTGGGTTTGTCATGTATGGCCTTTATTATGCTGAGGTAAGTTCCCCCTATGCCTACTTTCTGGAGGGTTTTTAATCATAAATGGGTATTGAATTTTGTTGAAAGTGTTCTTTACATCTATTGATATGAGCATATGGATTTTAGCCTTCAGTTTGTTAATATGGTGTATCACATTGATTGATTTGTGTATATATATACAGGTCTTATTTTTTTATCCATTCAGCCAGTCTATATCTTTTGGTTGGAGCATTTAATCCATTTACATTTAAGGTAGTTATCGATATGCTTGTTCCCATTATCATTTTCTTAACTGTTTTAGGTTTGTTATTGTAGGTCTTTTCCTTATCTTGTGTTACCTGCCTAAAGTTACTGGTTTGGTGGTGCTAAATTCTCTTAGGTTTTGCTTGTCTGTAAAGATTTTAATTTCTCTGTTGAATCTAAATGAGTTCCTTGCTGGGTAGAGTAATATTGGTTGTAGGTTGTTACTGTTTATCACTTTAAGTATATCATGCCACTCCCTTCTGGCTTGCAGAGCTTCTGCTGAAAGGTCAGCTGTTAACCTTATGGGGATTCCCTTGTATGTTATTTGTTGCTTTTCCCTTGCTGCTTTTAATATTTTTTCTTTGTGTTTAATTTTTAATAGTTTGATTAATATGTGCCTTGGTATGTTTCTCCTTGGATTTATTGTGTATGGGATTCTGTGCTTCCTGGACTTGATTAACTATTTCCTTTCCCATATTTGGGTAATTTCCCACTATAATCTCTTCAAATATTTTCTCAGTATTTTTCTTTTTTTCTTCTTCTACTGGGACCCCTATAATTTGAATGTTAGTGTGTTTACTGTTGTCCCAGAGGTCTCTGAGACTGTCCTCAATTCTTTTCATTCTTTTTTCTTTATTCTGCTCTGCAGTAGTTATTTCCACTGTTTTATCTTCCAGATCACTTATCCTTTCTTCTGCCTCAGTTATTCTGCTTTGCTTCCTTCTAGAGTATTTTTAATTTCATTTATTGTGTTGTTCATCATTGTTTGCTCTTTAGTTCTTCTAGGTCCTTGTTAAACGTTTCTTGTATTTTCTCCATTCTATTTCAAAGATTTTGTATCATCTTTACTATCATTACTCTGAATTCTTTTTCAGGACACTACCTATTTCCTCTTTATTTGCTTGGTCTGGTGGGTTTTTGCCTTGCTCCTTCATCTGCTGTTTGTTTCTCTGTCTTCTCATTTTGCTTAACTTACTGTGTTTGGGGTCTCCTTCTCACAGGCTGCAGGTTCGTAGATCCCATTGTTTTTGGTGTCTGCCCCCAGTGGGTAAGGTTGGTTTAGTGGGTTGTGTAGGCTTCCTGGTGGAGGGGACTGGTGCCTGTGTTTTTGTGGATGAGGCTGGATCTTGTCTTCCTGGTGGGCAGGACAGTGTCTGGTGGTGTGTTTTGGGGTGTCTGTGACCTTATTATGATTTTAGGCAGCCTCTCTGCTAATGGGTGGGGTTGTGTTCCTGTCTTGCTAGTTGTTTGGCATGGGGTGTCCAGCACTGGAGCTTGCTGGTCGTTGAGTGGACCTGGGTCTTAGCATTGAGATGGAGATCTCTGGGAGAGCTTTTGTCATTTGATATTATGTCCAGCTGGGAGATCTCTGGTGGGCCGATGTCCTGAACTCAGGTCTCCCACCTCAGAGGCACAGGCCTGACATCCAGCTGGTGCACCAAGACCCTGTCATCCACACGGCTCAGAAGAAAATGTAGAAAGAGAGAAAGAGAGAGAGAGAGAGAAAGAAAGAAAGAAAGTTATTAAAATAAAAAACATATTAATAAAAATTTTTTAAGGTAATAAAAGAAAGGGGAGAGCAACCAAACCAATAAACACATCCACCAATGATATCAAGCACTAAAAACTATACTGAAAATAAAGGACAGACAGAACCCTAGGACAAATGGTAAAAGCAAAGCTATACAGACAAAATCACACAAAGAAGCATACACATACACGCTCACAAAAAGAGAAAAAGGAAAGCAATATATATATATTGTTACTCCTAAAGTCCACTGCCTCAATTTCTGGATGATTCGTTGTCTCTTCAGGTATTCCACAGATGCAGGGTATATCGAGTTGATTGTGGAGATCTAATCCACTCATCCTGAGGCTGCTGGGAGAGATTTCCCTTTCTCTTCTTTGTTTGCACAGCTCCCAGGGTTCAGCGTCAGATTTGGCCCCTCCTCTGCATGTAGGTCGCCTGAGGGTGTCTGTTCCTGCTGAGACAGGATGGGGTTAAAGTAGCAGCTGGCTAGGGGGCTCTGGCTCACTCAGGCCTTGGGGTGGGAGGGGTACTGATGTGGGGCGTGTCTGCAGTGGCTGAGGCCAGCGTGACATTGCAAGAGCCTGAGGCATGCTGTGTGTTCTCCCCAGGGAAGTTGTCCCTGGATGACAGGACCTTGGCAGCGGTGGGCTGCACAGGCTCCTGGGAGGGGAGGTGTGAATAGTGACCTGTGCTTGCACACAGGCTTCTTGGTGGCTGCAGCAGCAGCCTTACCATTTCATGCCCATCTCTGGAGTCTGCGCTTATAGTCGTGCCTTGTGCCCATCTCTGGAGCTTGTTTAGGCAGTGCTCTGAATCCCCTCTCCATGTGCACCCCGGAACAATGGTCTCTTGCCTCTTAGACAGCTCCAGACTTTTTCCCGGACTCCCACCCACTAGCTGTGGTGCACTAGCCCCCTTTAGGCTGTGTTCACGCAGCCAACACCAGTCCTCTCCCTGGGATCTGACGTCCAAAGCCAGAGCCTCAGCTCCCAGCCCCCACCCATCCCAGCGGGTGAGCAGACAAGCCTCTCGGGCTGCTGAGTGCTGATCGGTACCGATCCTCTGTGCGGGAATCTCTCCGCTTTGCCCTCTGCATCCCTGTTGCTGCACTCTCCTCCGTGGCTCCGAAGCTTCCGCCCGACCATCCACCTGCAGTCTCCGCCCACGAAGGGGCTTCCTAGTGTGTGGAAACTTTTCCTCCTTCACAGACCCATCCCAGTGGTGCAGGTCCAGTCCCTATTCTTTTGTCTCTGTTTTTCCTTTTTTCTTTTGCCCTACCCAGGTACGTGGGGAGTTTCTTTAGTTTTGGGAAGTCTGAGGTATTCTGCCAACGTTCAGTAGGTGTTCTGTAGCAGTTGTTCCACATGTAGATGTATTTCTGATGTATTTTTGGGGAGGAATGTGATCTCCACGTTGTACTCTTCTGCCATCTTGAAGGTCTCTTCTGTAGGTAGACGATTTATTCAAGAGAATATGAAAGGTAACATCTTGAGCAAAGATTTTTGTCTTAGATAGTTCTGAAATGAGGTAGTAAAATACAACCTTAAATACAGACAAAAGCAGATCTTCTTAATCTCATTAGAATCTTATTTACAGGAATATATTTATTGGAATAGACCAGTGTATTTGACCTTTATAGAAAAATATGCCATATTTAAAATAAAATAATGAAATATTGTCTATAAAATATATCTATAGGGAGTAATCTTTTGTAGGAAGTAACCTAATTTAGGAATAAGAAAATTTTTGTTTATTTCCACAATGAAATTTTAATAACTCATCTATTTTATAAGAATGTTTAAATAGACTTTTAGTTAGTTCAGTTAGGGAGTTAATTAAGGTCACGTTATTTGCTTTATTTCCATTATTTACATATTCTAACAAGCTGAAAAAAACTTTTTTAAGGAAGATGAAATGTTACTATAGATACAAAATAGTTTAGAAAAGAGGGGACATAGTAGCAGATAGAGATTTTTTTTAAATCACTGATTTATATAAGTGCCAATGGTTTTGGGTCAGATAAGGATGTAATATTTTTAGAAAAACATAAATTACTAACGTATTCTTAAAAATAAAGAAAAACTTGAACATTAGAGCAGTTAACTCATTAACACAGTAATGCTATTAAAAACATTTGTAGGGCTTTCCTGGTGGTGCAGTGGTTGAGAGTCCGCCTGCCGATGCAGGGGACACGGGTTCGTGCCCCAGTCCGGGAAGATCCCACGTGCCGCGGAGTGGTTTGGCCCGTGAGCCATGGCCACTGAGCCTGCGCGTCCTGAGCCTGCACTCTGCAATGGGAGAGGCGACAACAGTGAGAGGCCCGCGTACCACAAAAAAAAACCAAAACAAAACATTTGTAGGCTAGGCACTTTGCGGATTTACTAATTTTTAAAGGATGGAGACTGTTCATCTTGTAAAAAAGTTTTTTAGGTGTAAAAATACAAGGAGAGCCATGTGTGTTTTTTTTTTATGGCTTTCATTGACTTCACAAAAAAAGTGGGAAGAATTAAAAAAAAGACAATTAGAGAGCAGTGTTACATTTGAATGTATAGGCTGATATATTGAATAAAATTTTAAAACTGAATGCACCTTCATCAAGTTAATATAATACTTAAGTTTACTGAAGGAGAACAAGGATATTCTAGCATTAGAAAATGCTATCAGTATAAGTTTCTTTTATTACATTGATGATAAAAAGTATTAACTCAAGAGGTGCACCAGAATGTTTGATAGAATTAATAATTCTTCTTTTAACTTCTCATCAAACTGCAAATGTAAGGGACTTCCCTTAACCTGATGAAGTTTATGTACCAAAACTTTATACATCCCATAGATAAGTCATACTTTAAAAAAATTTAAATAAAAGATTGAACAAAAGTAAAGATGGGGCTTCCCTGGTGGTGCAGTGGTTGTGAGTCCGCCTGCCGATGCAGGGGACGCAGGTGCGTGCCCCGGTCCGGGAGGATCCCGTGTGCCGCGGAGCGGCTGGGCCCGTGAGCCATGGCCGCTGGGCCTGCGCGTCCGGGGCCTGTGCTCCGCGGCGGGAGGGGCCACAGCAGTGAGAGGCCAGCGTACCGCAAAAAAAAAAAAAAAAGAAAGTAATGATTACCTCTATATCCCAATTATTTCATATTGAACTGAAAATTCTGGTAGCTAGCCAATTAAATGACAGAAAAACAGAAATAGAGGCACAAATATTTTAAAGGAAAGCAAACTCATAGTTATGTGCAGACTCTGTCTACAGGATAACCTAAGACAATCTGTAAATCATTAGAACCAATAAGAACACGCAGCAAATGTGTGTATTCAAGATCACAATCTGAAATAACTAAAAATTTATAGTATTAAAAAATACTCCATTCACGATATCAACATAAACTAATATATTAAGAGCGAAAATTGCCGGGATATATGTGCAAGTTCTTTATGAAATAAAAGATTGTGAAGTATTGAAAAACATAAAAGAAGCTCTGAATAAATAGAAGTAGATAATAAGTTCATGAGTGAAATATTTTATATCTTAAATAAATTAATTCATCCCAAATATATTGATCAGCGCAATGTAATTACAATGAAAATCTAAAAAAACAAAGTTTTCTTGTAGATCTTAAACAAACTGATCCTAAATTTAATGAGAATGCAACAAAAATATCTAGGATAGTTCTGGGGAAAAATTAATAATGGAAGGTTTCTTCTTGCCAAATATTACAACTTATTATAAGTACAATTCAGGATCAGAAATGGAAAATACACAAGTAGAATAGAATAGAGAACTTATAAATAGACCCAGGAAAACACGTTTTCTTGGTAGAGGGGACATTACAAATCAGTAGGCTAAAGTAGAACTATTAAGTAAATGATGTTACAACCATAGTCGTTGAGTAAAGGAAGAAAAAAATTGGTTCTTATCTTACATTATATGAAGTATTTCCAGGTGGAGGAAATAACTCAATAGGAACACTGAAATTTAGAAATATCACAAGAAAGTTGTAGGAGAAGGTGAAATATCTGATATATGATAGTGAAAGAATTTTAAATCGAATACATAAACACATAAAGGTTGATGAATTTGACTATCAAAACTATGAACTTCCACATGACTAACATCATCATAAACCAAGTTAAAAGATAAGCTAGGGTTGACTAGGAGACAATATATGCCACTTGGTAGCAGATAATTATTATCCAATTGCATTTCTGAATTCAATAAGAAAGAACACATACATCCTAGTAGGAAAAGAATTAAAAGATTCAATGATAAGCAATTCACTGAAGAGGAACTCAAGCGTCCAATAAAAGTATCAGAACATACCAAAACATTTTCAACAATATGAGAAGTACCAGCTTACAAAGAAAATAATATCTTTTATTCATACGGGCAAAATTTTTTAAAATTTGATAACATGATATACTGAAAAGGGTCTTGGGAAAACTGTCATAGTTATATATGGGAGTATAAAATGTTACAATAATTTAAGAGAAAAATTGGTGAAAACATTATAATTATATCCCTTTCAAACCAATCATTCTATTCTACCTATAATCTATTTTTAAAAGTTGGTGCACAGGTGCACAAAAATATACATATGATGATTTCCATTTTAGCTCCTTTGGTAATAAGAAATAATTGGAAACAATTTTATATGTCCATCAACAGACTAACAGATAAATAAAATGTGTTATTACCTCTATGATGGAATACTATATATAGAAGGAAAGGAATTAACTACATTAGCATATACTGATACAATAGAGAGCAAAACAATTGTAAAAAAAAGAAATTGCAGTATTATGCTCAATGTTTAAATGAAACTCACATAAAGTACTATTATATGTTGCTCTCCCTCTCACACACACAATCAGAAGACACACTGGAAAGTTGCTTGTAGTACTGGGAAGGTACAAAGGGGTAGAATTTGGGGTGAGGGACACAGGTCACTTTAGATTTATTTCATTAAAATAGACTTAGAACAAATACGATAAAATGTGGCAAAACAGGGAAGCAACAAGAAGAAATATTAATCATTCCACCAACGAGGGAGCACTAAGCACCACCAAGAGAGTTGAAATTTAGTGAACATTATTTCAGAGTTTTGTTGTTGCTGTTGTTGTTGTTGCATTTTTATTGAGGAAAAGTGGTAAAATGGTCATAAAACTCTTAAGATTATAGTTTGGATGAGTTTATAAGTAAAGCAAGAGCTTACATTGAAAAATATTTAAAGTATATCTTATTATCGTGATTCACAATCTCTTTTTCCATCAAACAACCAGATCACTTACCTTTTCATATGCAACTTGTTTCCATGGGCCAACAAAGTTTTACAGATTAGAGTATAGTGATTAACGGTACACCATGTGATAACATTTCATTTTTTTCTCTATCACTGATCCAAAATACCAATGTTTCTCACAACATAGCTAAAAGGACTCTGCCTTAAATGCTTTTAGAATTTTTTTTTTAAGAATTGGAAAGAGAGGGCTTCCCTGGTGGTGCAGTGGTTGAGAGTCCGCCTGCCGATGCAGGGGACACGGGTTCGTGCCCCGGTCCGGGAAGATCCCACATGCCGTGGAGCGGCTGGGCCCGTGAGCCACGGCCACTGAGCCTGCGCGTCCGGAGCCTGTGCGCCACAGCAGGAGAGGCCACAACAGTGAGAAGTCAGCGTACCGCAAAAAAAAAAAAAAAAAAGTAAAAGGAAAGAGAAATTGATTTTTAAAGCTTCTTTTGTTCAGAGCATTTGTTTAATTCAGTTTGTCTCACTGTTTTAATAAGGAATTGGTATCTTTCATGTTTGTTGAAAACTGTTTTGGACACACCTAAGTATTGACCACTTCAACTATGTGGTAATGAGTGAGACCTAATTGCAACCTGCTGGCAGCGAATAAATTGTATGATTGATTTTTTTGATAAAAGAATAAACCATTTTAGGGCTTCCCTGGTGGCGCAGTGGTTGAGAGTCCGCCTGCCGATGCAGGGGACACGGGTTCGTGTCCCGGTCCAGGAAGATCCCGCATGCCGGCGGAGCGGCTGGGCCCGTGAGCCATGGCTGCTGAGCCTGCGCGTCCGGAGCCTGTGCTCCGCAATGGGAGAGGCCACAACAGTGAGAGGCCCACGTACCGCAAAAAGAAAAAAAAAAAAAAAAACGAATAAACCATTTTAAACATTTGAATCTACAAATCCACAGTTATGAAAAAGCAGCAGGCATTACATGGCTCCAAGCAGAGATTATGAGAGATGAGTGAGTAGTTTGTTCTGTTTTCACACTCAGAAATAATCTGTCAGGACTGTAAACTGGTAACCAGTTAAGAGAATTAAACTCAGTGTTTCCCTATTTTGCTTAATTTTTTTACCTTCCTTTTTTATTCTTCAGTGTGATTATTCAAAATTTCTGTTGTTTATGGGTCATGCAGTCCTGCAGGCAACAATTCAGTTCTATTATTTTGCTTTCTGCTATTGAAATTACCTCTTTTTCAGTAATGATGGTTTTCTGAGATGTGAAACACCCATATGCTGCAATGATGAACATCATTTAAATACCTGAATAAACAAACTTATCCGAAGGCTATCAATTTTTCTTTTTGAAGCTCCCTGAAACATTTCTTAATGTATCACCCTTTGTTAACAACTTCATCACGTTTCTAATTAATTGTGTCCCCTTCCAGGCTAAGAAATATGCTAACTAAGTATTTCTGTGGTTAGGGGAAGAAGTATTGGGAATTCTGCAACTTTCTTTCCTAGAGGCCAGGAAGAAAAGCCTGAAATAACCACCACGTCCTATGTGCTTCTTGTGTTTGGCACTGTATTCTCTATCATTTGCAGAAGTTACTCTTTGGCACGCTGCTCAGTGCCTGGCATATAGCAGACATTATTGTTTATGTTAGCCTGTTTCTTTGATTTGTGAATCTTCTTGTACATTCAACATCTTCTCTAGAAACTAGCTCCCCTCTCCTTCACGCCTTGGGTCCTTGTCTTAACCATATTTCTAGCTTCTGTAAACTTCATGCTTTAACATCTACCCATTATTCAAATGTCCATCACTCTTTGTTCCAGACAACATGGTAATGTGCCTGAGTCACCTTGCCTTGGCTTCTGCCTCCTTCATTACCCTCCCTCTTTGCAAGGAGTCCTCCTCCTGGGAGCACGCCTTTCACATGCAAACCAACCAGTCCAGAGGCTACACCCCCAACCATCACCCCTATCAGACTGTCTCACACTCTGGGTCATTATCTACCTGCCCCAATCACCAAGGGCAAAATTCCAGAGAAGAGAATGTCCCTATGCTCCAGTGCCCACTGAAATTATTCAGTCTAGCCGGTCCTAAGCCTGCTTACCCAGCCTTTCCTATTACTTCTCACAAAACCACACTAAAGCCTCTTGCTGACATTTCCCCTCTCCTTCTATCTTGTGACAGATCCATCTGAGCCCCCCACAAAATGAGTGTTCCCTTCCCCTAGGAACTGTGAGTAACAAGTATCTTTTCAGTGATAAGCATCTCCTGATCTGTTGGCCTTGCTATACCTCAAAATTTCCATTAACACACTCTGTTTTAAAACAGTCCCAGCTTTTAATTTTTATATTTTTTTAACTGGTTTATGTCTGCTCAGTTTCATTTAAACCTTCCCGTAGTAGAGTATGTTTCTGTCTGTACATTGGCTCTTGACCAAATTTATTCTGGGTTCATCAATTTGGCATATTGGTGAGTTGGCCCACCCAATCCTGATCTTTTCACCATTAGACCTGATATCTAAGGGCCTACTGAATATATCCTTTGGATGGTCTAGAGGCAACTCAAAGTCAACATATACTTAGATGAACTCAAAATCTCACTTGAACGTCTCCTCCATCAGTAATTCCTATCTCAGATCTTGGGCCAGTATAGAAAGAACTACCTGAATATGTTCATTCCACCAATTTACCATTATCCTAGTTCCAGTCCTATCACGTTGTGTTTGGACTGTGACAATGAACTTCTCATTTGTTGTTTTGCCCTTATCATCACATTATTTTTCACACTGACTCCTATTTTTTTGAAATATGAATGTGAACACGACCTTCAAGATAAAGCCCCAAATTTGTAACTTGACATTTCAGGCCTTTCGTGGTCTGATTATTGCCTGCCTCTCACCTTCACCTGCTGTAATTCCCTGTCTTTATTTTCTTTCACTAACAATACTGAATTGCTTATAATTTCCTACCAAAGGTGACAGAGACTTTGTGATCTTCCATCTGCCAGCTAGCTACCTTCTCCTAATTGTTCCCTTGGTTGTATCCAACTCATTCTTTAAGACTTATCATGTATTGTCTCTTCTAGAAAGACTTCCCCTGAAACCCCCTGATCTAGGGCTGTGCTTTTGTGCTTTTATAACTTGTGCCTTTGAAAAGCTCTGTGCAGTTTACACGTGGTATTTCATATATTTCTTAAAGATTCTCAGCTGTATAACATACATGTTAATGAATAGTACATCTTAACTTTCCCCCTCTAGTGCCTTTCACAAGGCCTGGAGCCGTGTCGTCATGTAGACAGTATTGTTTCAAGTGAATAATAATCATGTAGCTGAATATGCCTGGTAGAGGACCAGTAGACTGTGCCTTTCTTGGTACAAAGAAGATGAATCAACATGAAGAGATTTATTAAAAATATCTCCAATAAAAGATTCATCCTGAATGGCCTGTTGGATTCAGAAAAGCAGAAGCTAATTAAATGTGCAATGATAATTAAGGTTCAAATAATTGGTAAGGTAAATATTGATAAAGAATACTTGCAATAGAAAATAGTTTCCAGGTTTCCTTTTACCTTTATGCTCATCATATAAGTTGTACTCACTTCTATGCCATTCTAACAACAAGTCCTTGCTCTTGACTCTTCACCTTTTGCCTTTGGCATAGCATTTGTTTGTCTTAATGATTGGCTTGTGGACTAATGACTGCTGTTTGGTAGTTACTGCATTTGGAATGAACCTTAAATCTCACATTTATCTCTTCCCATCTGGCTCTTCCTAGCTGTTGGACCCCCACATTTGACTCTGACTGAGTAACAATCAGGATGTGAGCCTTCCTGCAGATTCATAGACATCAATATCAAGAAATAATGGTCTCAACACCAATTCATTAAAATAATACATTCAAGCCCCGCTACATCATAGCACTAGGTAGAAAGTAAACTAAAATCAGGCTCCCTGTCCTTGTGTTATTCCATTTTGCCTTAGAACTATTCCGTAGCCAAAACTTGAAACAACCATATGAATTCCTTAAAGAAATGGTCTTTTTCACCTTCATCCACAAAGCAGTATAGTTTTAGTGATGTTTTTGTAAAAGAGGCACAGGAGATTGAATAGTGTTAGTTTTTAACACTGTGTAGCTGAAAAATACCACACAATTATTCCCAGCATCTACTGAGTTTGAAAAGAAAGAGAGAGATAATGGAAAAAGAAAATATTTTTTGTCAACAAGCAAATTGGTAACCATTTCTCCTTCTTTACTCTTACTTGTGCTGTACAGTTTATTTATAAATTATCTTTTATCTGTAAATTATTGTTGATTTTTAAATTTTATTATATTATATTAGATATATTTTATATATTACTTTTATAAACTTATGTATAACTTTACATATATATTTTTCATTGTAACATTATATATACTGATAAATATTTAGTGAGAAAATATATAAATTCTTTTTTCATTGCTGCTTTTTGTCCCATAAAATAAGAAGGAATTACATCAGCTGAGATTAGGCAGAGTAAGAGGTTATGAAGATTTAGAAAGTGCACTAATAAAGAAAATATATAGAGTTGCCAGGCGTGGCTGAGGGCCCAATATATATTTATATATATGTGTTTATAGATAGAGAGAGAAAGATACATACAGACACATGCACACATACTTATATTTAGTATTATAATTCAATTTTCAAACAAAGGTAAATTTTATATAATTCAATATAAAATTCATGGAGAGTAATTTTAAAGATGAGTGACTTTTGGATGCTCTTTTTTAAATAAAAAGAATAGACATTTTGAAGGTACACAATGACTCTTCTTTTTTTAGATGCACTATTTTTGTCTCTTACTAAAATAAACTCACAGACTGTATAGTTCCCTGAAACACCCTCTAAAAAAGTTAAATTTGCAAACAAATAGTCTTCTGGCACACTGTTTCTTTGTAATGATTGGTTGCACATGGCCAGCAGTTTCTCAGTTTCATCCTAGAGTTCCTTAAAACCCTCAGGTTGATACCATCTGGTCCTGGTGATTAATCTACATTTACTTTATGAATTTTGTGAAAACATCCTGACTGTGGACCAATATTTGATCTTGTATATCCAACCTACTCATTTCCTGGAACAAACTGGATTTGGGACTCTCCCTAATATCTTCCTAATAAAAGTCTATGGCAAAGATTTACTTCTGTCTATCATACCTCCCATTTTTGTCCTGGAGTGTATTGTTTGTCCCAAAGTCACCCAAAGATCCCAGGGATGATGCCCCAGCTGGATTTCTGCACTAGATAACAATGAAATACTTTTCTATTGGCTTTTGAGTCTCTCATGAGGTATCCTTTGCCCAGCCTGCTTGTAGGTTACCTCGATGAACTTCTCTTTGCTCCTCATTCTGACTATCTTTGCACTTCTAACACATATTTGCCAAGCAGTCTATTTCTTGAAAATACTTGGTATTTTTGATAATTGGCACACATTTTTGGTGTTCACAAAAATGTGTATATCAATTGTAACCAGACATTTTATACAGATTGATTCTGAAAAAGGCCCCCTATTTTTTTTTTTCTTGACATGTGAACATCTTTTTTTCCCCTTTTTAATCAAGTGTTGAATTTTTGTAAAAACTATTACTTAGGAGATTAGAAACTATTACTATAATGAGAATTTTTTATTCTTTACTGTAAGTACCTGAAATTCCTGACATTGTCAGTTGTTTGCTTAGCTGCACACTCTGTTGAAAGAATAAGATAGCAATGATTTGGGCTTCCTTGTATAATATATAGGAATAACTAAAGAAGCTTCTATACAGAAAGAGTCCCATGTCTTTTCTGAAATTCCACTAATAAATGAATGTCTAGAAATACTAAATTCAAGGTGATTAAATATTTCTATTAATTTGCAACATGTAGGACTAATTCAATAAATTATACTTTTTCTCAGAAGAACTCAAACATTTAACAGCTTCATCACTTGAAATCTCACAGTCAGAACTGTGAGCTGGGGATGTGTAGTGAGAGAGGTTGGTCTGATCAGTATCACTTACCTCAAGATTGCTATTTTCTGCTGCTCTCATTCTGCTTGCAGATAGACATGCTGATATTTTGCACAAGACACCACAAAGTATTTCAATACAGCAATAACCCACTAAAGCTCTTCACCTGTGCAAAATCTAAAAGTCATTTTACTTGCAGCCATAGCCAAACATTTATAAATATCACAAAAATAAAATTTTAGTAATTGAGCAATTTCAATTCAGTATTCATCAGTTTAGAAATTATTGCTTGCCTTGCATCAGCAACCAAATCTAGTAAGTAAATGAAATTGGGAGCCATCAATGACCACAAAGGGAGTGTAAGCTGTAGAGGGAATAGTGAAAACTATGATTCATTTCAGCCAGGTAAATAACTGCTTATCATACTCTCCCTAAGGGAGCAATTAAAACTGAGTCTCAGGTAATGGAATGTATTTTCAGCAATGGAGACAGACTCATTTTGCCATTGCTCCTATTTTGTTTGTGTATATTCATCACTAATTAGCATAATCATATTTTTTCAATTTATATACATTAAGTAAAATACATGAAATCAAATGCAGAAAAAACACATACATACTACATGCATATGCACACAGACATGTATACACACAACATGCATGTATATTTTACTCAACTTTGTCTAGTAGAACTATAGGTGAATTTTCACCTTGGATCTTTTGTTGACATGATGTACAGCTCTAGGCAAATTATTTTAATGCATGAATTTTAGAACTTTTTGGAAGCAGTTAAGATAATTTACCTGAGATCAATGCTACTAATTCAGTTACTAAATTGCATTTGCGTATTGAGGATTATGCTTGAAATGGATAAAAATTGATTTGGGTTTCCAAAGATGGTGTTAGACCATCTTTTCTTTCTGCAGACTTGATAACCAACTCTGTACCAGTTCTCTTCATCCTAGTCTTCTGCTTTTATATTTTGAAGCTTATACTCTTGTTTCTGTTCAATCATTATTTACTATGGCCTACGGCAACCCAAATTTCACCTCTACTTCCTTATTAAAATTTTCACTCTCACCTCCCTCCTGCCATCTTTCTCAATGATTTCTGCATTCACATAGAAAATTTTTTACAACCCACAAAATAATTATACATATTTGACTTGTTGCCAGAGGGCACCTTTTTTCTGTCCGATTCTCAGGGATTATTGACTTTGTTATCTACCCTATTTTACACACCTAGAATATATGCTTTGTATCTCTCCGGGGGCATTCTACCTCTCATTATTACACCTTTTTCTTAGATTGAGACTTTTTGGCCACATGAGATTTTTCTGTCTACCATTAGTGTTCTATTAATAGTTGCTTTAATAGCGCTGTAAATAGTACATAAGACTCATTTCTTCCTGGATCCTTTTTTAGACTGAACGTTCCTCTTCTGTCAAAAAGGGCGTATTAGTCATCGGCATGTATGCCTTAAGAACCAGCACTATGCTTTGATCTTGATGCATACTAAGTAAACTTGCAAAGTTCAACTGAATAAGGAACTATTGAGAATTATATCAATAGAAGGAACTTCTATTTCCAATGATAAATGCATGTGTTTATCACCCATCCCACACCATATGCCATTGAAGTGATAGGAACAATACTTTAAAGAATTAATATATGACAATCCTGGAAAATAAGAAAGAGTTCCTTTAGCTTATTAGAAACTTGGGGGAATTTCTATTTTTAAAAAGTGGTTTTAAAATGATACTGGAAACAGATCAGAGAAACCACAATCCACAAACAAGTGTAGGCAAGAACTGCTTGCATAGATGAATGTCCTCCCTCCGTACTGAGGCCTGAAGAAACTCTAATCTCAGAGTCATCAGGTACAAAGGGTAGTAGGGGCCCATGGGTCAGTCAAAAAAGTAAAGAGAAAATTAGAGCAAATATATATATATATATATATATATATATATATATATATATATATATATACACATATAAATAAAATAGAATAAATATAAATAAATAAATAAATAATATATATATATATATTTGCTCTTGTTTGATTTTTTGACTGATATATAAAAATGATTACAGTTACAATACATGTGTCATTTTAATATAAGAAGACTGAAAAAACTACTTTTTAAAAAAATTAAAGTTAAATAAAGAAAAATTAATTAATTTAAATTAATTTTTTTTCAAAAAGCAAAGCAATAATAAGGCTTCATTCTGGATTTGAATTGAAGGAAAAGAACAAGCACTTCCCATCTTTAGTCTTTACTGTATAGATTTTATTGTCATTGCTTTTTTATTACAATGAGTATGTATTTGACAGACACAGTTTCCTTTTCTGACTTCCCTGCTAATAAAATAATATAATCCAATGATCAACCAGTAAAATCTCACTTAGTCCCCAATTTCCAACCCTCTTTAGAAGCTAGCAGTTGGCATACGGTTTAGTCCTGGCCAGCGGAGTACACTGAGAAGTTTGCCAGTTAAATTCTGATAAAGGAGACAGATGTTCCAGCACAGCCCTGCTTGCCTTTCATCCTGCCTTGAAAGTGGACGTGATGGCTGGAGCTATAGCAACAATTTGCATATGTGAGGAAATAAACATGAGAACAAAAGAATATAACTGTCTGTGACATTGCTGGCAGCTGTATGGCTGGTTGTGCAACTCCTGCCTCAAGACTATTGGTTAGGTGAGAAAATGTAATTCCCCATTTGTTTAAATGAATGTGTTTCTAGTTACCTGCTGGTTGTATTATAAGTTAATAACTTAAGAGAAAAGTTAACATTTCTAGTTCCTCAGTTTTAAAAGTCTAATTGAACATATAAGAGAAACATAAATTGTAAAAGTGCCTACAGAGATAATAAACATTGTATATGAATATGAAATAATATAGAATAAACCAGACCTAACTTACAAACCAAGATGGTTGATAATTTTCATGTTAAATTACTGTGAGCTTTTTATTAAAAAAAAAAAAACTCAAAATTAACCTTACTTTAATAACAAGATTTTGTCAGATTCCTGTCAAGCCCATTCAACTGAAGTCATTTTATAGCATGCCACCGAGTCACTAAAATATTCCTAAATTTAAAAGAATGTCAGTTTTTTATCCAGTTACCCCTAGAAGGAGAGTCTGTGATACTGAGATCCTGGACTTTCCAAACTGACAGAAATGCCTCGTTAACTTGGCACTGTTGTAATACAAAACACACCATGTTTTGTGACTCGGGGTCTGTCTGTTCCTCTCTTTCTGACAAATGCTGGCACTATAAAAAAAAAAAAAAGCTATTAATTGTCTTAGATGTGTAATTTTATAAGGGGCTAATTTTTTCTTACTGCCTAATGAGATTTTGCTCCAAATAAGTGCCTAAAACATATGGAGATAATGTTCATTAGATCTAAGGGAACTGTTATCTTTAGAACTGTCAGAGTTGAAATTTTAAACGGATAAAACTTAATATCTTTTTTTCAAAATAAATTGCTTTTGTTTACTGTTCAACACATGTGTTAAGGCTAAAGAGAATTTGTGATAATATCTACAACCATTTGATAATTCATTAAAAGAGCATCATGTTCACAGTTTTTTTGGAAACGACCATTTTGCTTGCTCCATGCAGGTCCCCTGAGTTTTTTACTGGCAACTTTCAATATTAGGAAAGTATTATACATCCCTAAATGTTTATCTTTCTTTGTGTCTATAAAATATTTTAGCCTCACAGTTATTATTTTTAGAGTACAACGTATTTTATCTACACACTCTGTCTCTCCAAATTAATTGTAGGCACTCAAAAGAGAGATTGTTAATTTTATTTTTAAGTAAAAACATGGAATCGTTCTGCCAGAAAGAGTTCAATTTATTTATGGTTGATGCTGATCATTATGGTATTTAGTGATAGAATAAAAATAATATGCCTGCATTTTAAAGGTATTTAAAGGCACACACGATTCACTTTTTGTTTGAGAGTTTGCTTCAATCAATATACTCTGTGTTATCACAGAATGGGAAATCTCAGGTAGAAACTGGCTCAGGCCAAACTGCCTAAGTAAGTAAATTAACACTTGTATATTATCACAGAAGCATGCCTAAGTGAGAAGTAGCCTAAGTGGGAAGAGTGTTGGTGCTGGTGTTTTAGCAGTTATCACAAGAGAGTCTTTGATTGGTGGAAAGATGTCAAGCCTAAATAAGTAAACCTTCCTTGATGACTACAATATTTTTTTTTCAAAGACTAGGATGTATACAACATACAGTCAGATGTGCACTTTTTTAGGCCTTGAATCACAAGGAATGTGTCACAGACTACTGTAAAGACCTTGTCAGAGTAAAACACTTGGGCTTCCCGGGTGGCGCAGTGGTTGAGAGTCCACCTGCCGACGCAGGGGCCACGGGTTTGTGCCCCGGTCTGGGAAGATCCCACATGCCGCGTAGTGGCTGGGCCCGTGAGCCATGGCCGCTGAGCCTGCGCGTCCGTAGCCTGTGCTCTGCGGCGGGAGAGGCCACAACAGTGAGAGGCCCGCATACCACAAAAAAAAAAAAAAAAAAGACCTTGTCAGGTCTTTTGGGAAGTTCAGCCTGCACCCTTCTCAAGGGGCCTTGATAGCCTTGTGGCTAGATCCAACTGTTCCTAAAGGTTTATGGAAATTCTGATATGTGCCAGTGGGATAAACTGTGGCCAAAAGTGAGACGTAAACAACACTAGATGGTATAATTACCAGCATAAGGGTATCTTACCCCTGGAATATTCATTCCCATCATTCCTATTATCTATGTAAATAAGACTTTCCAGGCCCACCTGGGTTTAATGTGAAATAAATCCCAAGTGTCCCTGGGATATAAAATCAGTTGGTCTAGACTTCAGCCCAGTCTTTCATGGTTGGATTTGTGCTTGCATCTCCTGGTTCCTCTCTTTATTTACTATGTTTGTCTCAGACAGATAATTTCATCCCTTGGGTCAGGCTCCTCATTTATAAAAGAGGGGTATAAAAGCAATGTAATTAAATGAGATAATGTACACAGGAGCCTTAGCATAGTGCCTCATATTTTTTTTGTCTCTCAAGAGATGGAGGAAGAGAGGCTAATTCTTTTCCCACATTTACTTCATGAAATGCTGGCCGGCACTTCCTGTTAGATTTGTAGATTAGATTTGGTCTTAGGATCAACACAGTATCAAGAGTTAATGTCAGAGTGGGGAGCAATATTTATATAAAAGTTAAAATTCAATGAAATTTCAGCAAAGGCTCAACAATATAGTCACAATTTTTTTCTTCTCCATCACACAGATCATACGTCTATCCCTTTGTTAATGTTTCAACTTATCCATAAGCTCTAGAATCAAGAATGCAAAGACATTTTGGTGATTAACCATTTATTTACAAGCAATTAATTATTTTCTTTTATTTATAATGAACTCAAGCAGAATCTCACATTTTATAGCATGTAAGCATGCTTAAAATTTTAAAACTAAGATCTTTTGAGACTTGAATGAGTTCCATCAGGACTGTTTTTTTTGTTTGTTTGTTTGTTTGTTTTTGCGGTACGCGGGCCTCTCACTGTTGTGGCCTCTCCTGTTGTGGAGCACAGGCTCCGGACGCGCAGGCTCAGCGGCCATGGCTCACGGGCCCAGCCGCTCCGCGGCATGTGGGATCTTCCCTGACCGGGACACGAACCCGTGTCCCCTGCATCGGCAGGCGGACTGTAAACCACTGCTCCACCACGGAAGCCCCAGGACTGTTTTGATTTAATCATAAATGTCATTGTAAAAGAAAAAAATTATACTCAAGAATTCAGAATTACCTATTCTATTCATAATATGAAAATTTGACTTTTCTTATTTGAGCATAGGCAGATACATTTAAGTATGTGATTGTGCCTTGCCCCCTGTAAATAATGAGTGGGGAAATTCACTTAACCTGGTAACATGTCAAAACATCGATTGCTTTCTAACAAACCCAGTACCCAGTAATCATACTCAATATCCACTAAGCTACATTTCATTTGTTTTCTTTAATGAGAGGTGAGAAATTCATTCCTAGTTCAAATTTTTGTGGCAGGTAAACATGAATTTGGTTTACAGCTTCACCTTCTATCTCTTCTTCAAAATCATCCAAATTTATTTACAGGGAAATAAAGCCAACATTGATGGCATTGTTGGCCAAAGTGATGTCAAGAAAATCTGACAAGAATATTAGAAAAATAGAAGACATAATAAAGAATAGAGAATTTTTAAAAAATCTCCTGAAAACTTTATGCAGTAAAAGAAAGAGCACAGTAGCCAGAAGCAAGAACACAGGGGAGAAAATAACACTTTAATCCCTTGCTAATTCTCACAGATCTGAGCTCTCTGTGGAAACTGAAATATGAAACTCACTGGCCTTAGGCATATAAAAAACATCAAAAGTGAAACAGGTCACACCAAGTTTGGAGAAACATTGATCTTTATGTTAAAAAAAAAAAAATGGGAAAGCCTAATCTTTTGCTAGCTCAATGTAAGATGAGAGATTTTCCAGTCAAATCGTGAATGTTAAGAAAATACTTTCAAAAACAGAAATAGCATTTTTGAAAGCCTGAAACCAAATACATAACAATATAAAATCATTTAGGGTATCAAGGAACACAAAACTACTGTACTAAAATGGTGTAGTTTTAACAATAACATATAACAATATTGTTATACAATAACATAGGACAACTGAAAAAAATTTAAAGACTATATTTGAAGATATAGGTTATAAAACAATATCCTAATGAATGAAATAAGTTATGTAAAATATTTAATCATTTAGAGTTTTATTTTAAAGGATATTTTCCCTATAAAGTTGAATTGTTTAAAATAAGATATTTAGTAGTGATTTAAATCAAGGTCATAAATTTTGATCATTGAAGAAAATATATGATTATTGAAAAAAATCAAAGTTTCCCTTAATAACAACCAACTTCTCATATCTCTTAATGATAATTTTATTCACAATATTATAATTCTGGATTGGGATGGTTATAGAAGGTAAGACACCAAATGATGTAATTTCTACTGAAACTAATTCATCACTGTCTGTCTTTCATATGAAGAACAGCAATGTCATTTAAAAGATAAAAAGACTCATCATGGAGAGAGAATCACCATGAGTTGTTTTTTTTGTTTTCTGTGTTTTAAATTTTTACTCCTATCATGTTAAAGAACAAATAGTAGCAGTCTTTGAAGAATTGAAATTTGGTCACCTGTGACTTTAAAATGAAGTATCATCTTAGATTTTATGGCAATAGTTCTCAAATTGAATGCATGTAAGGAACACCCACCTTACTTGATAAAAGTTAATAAATTTCTAGGTCATGCCCCTGACAGGTTGATCAATGGGTCATCTAGAGGCCTGGAATCTACAATTTTAACAAGTTCTCTGGGAGGTTGGGTTACAGTTGCCCACTGGCTCTAAGTTTAAGAAACAGTGTCCCAGAGTAAAGTGAGTAAATAAGTAAAAACTCACTTCCTATATTTTTACTCCCTGGTAGTAGAGAGAATCCTTACCATATGAAATATGGAGAAAAGACTATTGCATTGTTGTTTTAAAGAAAGTCATGGTGGGGGATTGTCCATCCACAAAAATCTATTCTCTCCTTTGCCCATAGTAACTATAGCTGTGACATGATTGACCAGTCAGCCACATTTGCAGATAGGTGAGCACGTGATCAAGCTCTCACCAGTAGAAAATGATTGAAAACTGTATGTCCCATTTCTGCTCAGTGTATTTAAGAATGGCATCATGAGGCTTCCCTGGTGGCGCAGTGGTTGAGAGTCCGCCTGCCGATGCAGGGGACACAGGTTCGTACCCCGGTCCGGGAATATCCCACATGCCGCGGAGCGGCTGGGCCCGTGAGCCGTGGCCGCTGAGCCTGCGCGTCCGGAGCCTGTGCTCCGCAACAGGAGAGGCCACAACAGTGAGAGGCCCGTGTACCGCGAAAAAAAAAAAAAAAAAAAAGAATGGCATCATGCTTCTTTTACATTCCTCCACCCACTCCCCACTTCATGGCTCTTGCATGGTGATGATCAGAGAGAATTTAAAAGCCATGTTATAAAGTTGGAAGAGCTGCCATCAAATGAGTGCCACTTGTTGATGTAGATCACCATTCCTGAACTGTTAAGTGACAGGTAAATGAACTCTGTGTTTTAAAACCTCTGAAATATTGTTCAATCACTTATTAGTCACACTAACTACTCCACAAAGTATAAAGAAAAATGTTATCATTTTAACACTTTTACTGTAATTACTATTATTTAACTCTAGGCCAAGCACTAAGCTATTGCTATAAACATCTCATTTCATCATTCAAACAATCTCATAATATGACACATTTTCCTTATTTTACCAGTAAGGCAACTGAAGGCATAAAGAGGTCACAGAGTTTATTTCCATTTACTCATCCAGCAAATATTAAAGTCAGAATCTGCTAGAGCCAGGATTCCAACCCAGATGTGTGTATACTGAGATATTTGCTCTAACCACTATAAATTCAGAAAAAAATTAATATTTGCATTCATTTCCACAGAAAACTTAATAATTTATTGTATCCGTAGACCTAATGATATTTGTCAGCATCACATTTAAACTGATAATCCCAAGAAGAATGTCTCTTTCAGTGACAGGGTGATTAATATTTCAGTGACTGAGAAGGGACATTAACAGCAAAACAACCTGAAGTAAGGTCTGAAATAATATATTTCCAAGAGGACTGGTCAACCATAGAGTTAAATTAAGGACGGCATGGGGGAGAGGCTTCTAAGAACCATGCCAATTAGACTGTCTAGGCTTCACAAGATCAGGCTATACTTAGGAAAATCAGTGCTTTCTGCTCAGGGCAAGGAAATAAACTGGGATCTGGTCTCTGGTTAAAACAGCAAACTTAAAAAAAAAATTCTTTATTTCCTCTTGTTTCTTAATTATATCTTTTTTATGATTCCATTTGTACTTGACTATAATTTGTTCCTAGGAATAAATGTTGAAAATTATGACAAGGAAATAATTATCTACTCCTTCTCAGGCGAGACTGACAAAACACAAGAAGTCCAGTGCCCAGTCCTGTTGTTCCCAGCAGAGTCCTACAGGGGAGACCTGACAAACCTGTTGTAGCTTGCAGACACTTATGCTCTGGACCACAAGAATTCAGGGCAGAAATAATTGCTTATTTTTCTTTATAGGATCAACTTTCTTAAAGGCCTACATGAACTTGAAATTCTGGGGTCCTGGGTATATACTGAGCAATTCCCTTCACTCTTTTTTTTAATTTATTTATTTATTTATTTTTGGCTGTGTTGGGTCTTCGTTGCCGTGCAGGGGCTTTCTCTAGTTGCAGTGAGCGGGGGCTACTCTTCCTTGCGGTGCGTGGGCTTCTCATTGTCATGGCTTCTTGTTGTGGAGCACGGGCTCTAGGCATGCAGGTTTCATTAGTTGTGGCACGTGGGCTCAGCAATTGTGGCTCGCAGGCTCTAGAGCTCAGGCTCAGTAGTTGTGGCACATGGGCTTAGCTGTCCCGCAGCATGTGGGATCTTCCTGGACCAGGGCTCGAACCCGTGTCCCTTGCATTGGCAGGTGGACTCTCAACCACTGCGCCACCAGGGAAGCCCTCCCTTCACTCTTTTTTCCAGGCATTATAGAAAATAGATCAGAGCCAAAAACAGTTCAAGTGTTCTGACAGGACAGTGAATTGATGGCCCTTCAAGTAAGTACATTTAAAGTACCTATGCATCATTATTTCAGAAAAGCAGTTGAGTAGTCCAGGGGAAATGCTTTAGCTCACAGACTCTCTTTAACATAGAAAAAGTTCTGTACTTCACAGGACTCTTGCCTCAGAAGGCATTTCCTGGGGTATTTTGGATAAAAGTAAGGATACTTTTGACTGTCACAACTGAGGGGCATTGCTGGAATCGGTTGAAGGAGCCATGAATGGGAGACACTTTGCAACATAAGGGATAGTTTTTCTACACAGTAAGGAACTGCCTCTGTCCCACGGATTTTAAATGTCTTACTGGAACTTCATGGGTCAAAAATGTACTTATGACTTTCTGAACTTATTTTTGCATGATTTTAGAAGGCATTAAATTCTACAGTCATATAACTGGAAATTTAGGGAAATTTTTAACACTATTCTCTTTAGAACATTACCAAGAGTTGTTTAACATTTAGAGAAATTAAATTACCAATGGTGGTGTTTGATTCACCATTTAAAGATACCTATCAATGTAAGTTTGTGGGTGTTGTATTCATGATAAAATATAAATTTATATAGACAAGATAATTAAATGCACACGTGTGTATATATATGTGTGTGTGTGTGTTTAATTAGTTCTCATCTCAAAATGCCAAATAAATGCAAAATGTTGACAATATTTAGTTGAAATTTGAAGTTGAGTTTTATAGCTTTGCCCACAAATTCATAGTTACGAATTACTCTGCCAACACTTTTTCTTTTTTTAATTACACTATGGAATGGTCAAAATTAAGTGTACGTTTTACAAAAAAAAAAATACCATTGTGTCTGACAAAATTATACTTCCAGGATTTAAAGTAATGTCTGAGAGCTATAATACTGTCCCTGGAATGCTTATAAATATTCCAATCAGAATAATAAAGCACTCGTTTCTTAAAGGATAGCAAACTGATACAAAAATATCAAAAGCTAAAAAATATTGGAGAGGGCTTCCCTGGTGGCGCACTGGTTGAGAGTCCGCCTGCCGATGCAGGGGACACGGGTTCGTGCCCCGGTCCGGGAAGATCCCACATGCCGCGGAGCAGCTGGGCATGTGAGCCATGGCTGCTGAGCCTGCGTGTCCGGAGCCTGTGCTCTGCAATGGGAGAGGCCACAACAGTGAGAGGCCCGTGTACAGCAAAAAATATATATATATATATATATATATATTGGAGAAAAACATAAATGTATCAGCTTCAGCAGGTTTAAGGAAGGAGAAAAACCCAAATCAAATTATTTTCTTCTATTGAATTAAGCAGTGAAAATGATTGAAGAAGAATCTATAAGATAGTGAAAGTTAAAAAAAAAAATCCATCTCTGTAATGAACAGCAGATAAGCATCTTTTCTTTAGAAGTGAATGAAGGTATCCTCATAAAAATAAAGTTCTACTGCTTGGAGATGTATGATTTATCACTATTTAAAAAACCATAGAGGAAATGTGACTTTCAGAATTGCTAACTTGACAGCTATGGAAATACGCTGCTCAGATCTGCTACAGGGGGCGACATTCACTGATGTCACTGGACTTACCTACCCTCTGGATCTACCATTGTACTCATACTAAGGCAATGCTTCCTGTGGGCTGTTCCAGTGAGTACAGTGGAGGTACCAGCAAAAGTCCATTCTAACAGGGCAGTAGGTTCCTGTAGTGGGTGACTTTAGCTTGAGCATCTCCCATCTGCCTATTCTAATTTTTCTTAAAACTGCTCTGTAATCCAAGGTTCTTTATTCCCAGTCCTCCTCCTTTTCCTCTCTCCTTTCACAGGTGTCAGACCTGTGCTGCATTCTGAAGACACACCTTGTCTTCTTCTGTTTCCTTCCCTTTGTTCTTCATAGGCATTTCCTCCAAAAAATTTTTAAATGTCTAAGCCTGCCTTGGTGTCTGCCTCTTGAAGAACCTGAGCTGACACCCTAGCAACAAGTATTTATACTTGTTGACAATTTTTATAACCTTTATATATCAGTTTACATGAAAAATTTCCTCTCTCCAATATCATTGCTTATGAAACAGATGGAGCCCTAGGGATAGGAAGTCAGTAAGATGGGTTTAAAGTCTCATTTTAAAGTTGAATCAAGTATTTTAACATATTTTTCAATATTCATCAGTCGCACTTAACCACCAAGAATTAAAGTTAAAGATTTCATAAACCAAAGAATATTGTTATCAATGATAACAACATTATCATGGATAATTAATGTAACCCAGTGAATGATAAATTTCATAAACTGTGAAAAGACAATAAAGAAGAAATGAACAACTGATCCTAAAATTATTCTAAAAGAATTTTGTTCACTAATTGATTCCATTGTAGAATTCTTTTAGTTAATCAAATAAAAATTGAATACCAAAGTTAAAATATTATGAAATGATGTGATATATTTTTAATATGTATTTGAAAAGATAAGTGAGGTTCTTTTATGCCATAAAGTAAAGGGAATATTAGTAAATTTATTGACAATCGTATACTATTTTAAAAATCCTTGCTTGCCAAGAACTTTTACTTTCTATCTTTGCAGCAGTTAAATAAGGATGAGCTCAAGCACACAGAAATGGAACTACACTGCTCTCATTTTGTGTTCTATTTAAAAAGATATAATGCTTAAATTTAAAAATCTGTATGAACATGCAATACTAGATTGGATGATTAATCCATTTGAAATGGATATGAAACATGCTAGTCAATAATTCAGGAAGTATTAATTAAAAGATGATTTTGAAGCCAAAGCATGATTTAATACATCTAATTATGATAAGTTTTGGACCCAGTTAAAACTTACAAAATCACTCCTTGGAAAGAAACTAAGTTTCTTATTAGAGCATTTCCAACTATGTGTTTCAATTAAAACAGGTGTTTGAATGGCAACAACACTAGTTGCAAATAAATAACAAAGAAATTTCAGGATTTATTTTTTAACAGCAGAAGAACAAAATCCTTTCATGTAGCAGAGACACATGAAATGCAGAGATCTCATTGAGTTTCTTTAGTAAAGATGATTTAAAATATATTCCATATTCACTTACTCACATGAAGAGTATACATTAAAATTGTTTGTTAGAGGCATCATTGTTTTTCAGTCTACAATGACAACAGTCCCAGAAGATCTACTCTATATCTCTATAGCCTTTTGTATATTGTCTTTTTCTTTAAAATTTCCAGCTTTTCCTCTAGTTCTATATGATCACTAAAGTCTTTTTAAGTTGCAGAAACTGAATGTTTGCCTCTACAGAGGAATTTTGTGTCAAAGATTGCTCCCTCTTCCCTTTGAGCAATAAATAAATACCCCTGCGTTTTCACTGGTCACATGGTCACATTCCCAACTCTCTTCTGCAGCTAGGTATGTCCATGTGACTAAGTTTGGTCAATGGCATTACAAAGAGTTAATGTCTGCACTTTTGAATCATCTCCTTAGTGATGGAGCCCTGTATCTGGGTGCTCCTTCCGCACTTGCTAGTTGCTGGGAAATGGGTGATACTGCTGCTTCCTTGACAGCGACATGTTGGCATTGGCCATCTGATCTGCCGTGGACAGCTCACCTCTAGACGATATCATAGGTTAAATCTATTGCACATAAGCCTCCACATTTGAATCCCATCATTAGCCTATTTCTTAACAATACAAATTGTTTATTTGTATGACTTGTTTTCTGTGATACTTGTGACTACCCCAGTCTATGTCATAACACAGAGGAGTGTTTTGACATTAACTTACACCTAAGGACCTGCTTATTTGTGAGAATACTTTCTTCTTCATTGCTTCCAACCTCCACAGTCTGTAATTTGTCTTGGCATGTTATTCCTGTGCCCACTAATGTCATTTCCGTATTTCTGTCATCAAAAATAAAAACAAAAGAAAACTAAAACCTGGTGTATTTTTACTTTTCCTAACACCAATTTTTATTCTGTATTTTTCTATACTTTTTATATAGATGGTCTCTGATTTTTTCTTTTACTTTTCTTAATTAGTTATTACTGAGTTCCAGTATCAGGCTATTTCATTATGTCTTCATGTTTCATCATGTCCAAGCAATTTACAATGAAATGCAATGTCAATTATCAATTATTTTTTCATTTGCCTTTATATTTTAGATAAGAAATATATATAATTTTTTGGAAATTTTGTGCTATGTTATCCATGAACTTTATTCCAGGATAGTAAATGGGGTATGCCTTGTAGAACTAACATTTTATAATAATGTGTGCTATAAATGTGAGTACTGAGTCTAAAAGTCTTGAAATCATCTCTGTCATGTCCTTCCAGAGATCTCACCCCCTAGCCCAAGTGGCTTATCCAAGATTCTCTTGCAAATACATATATTATATTTCCCAGGATGAAATATGGTAAATGCAATCTATCTGGGCCAGCAGATTGGTGTCTGATGGATTGGGACTCATCACTCGGGTTCACCTAGGCCTTAAATCGTTCAGCTCTGAAGTATCCACATCAATAAGAAATGTTCCAAGGAATGAGTATCATGGGAAAAACTAGATATCACGTAAGGCAAAGTGGTGGAAGCAGTATCATGACACATGGATCATGTTGAGGAATGTGTTCTAGAGAAACAGATACCACAAGGGAATAGCAGGACAGGAAGGTATAGCATGGGAGCTAGAGTCTCACAAATAGTTGCAAGGATTAAAAACTAGAAAAACAAAACAAGGGGAAATTTTTCAGCTGGAGAATAGGAACGTAAGAGGAATTTTCATTTATATATCCTTTATCACATTTGGCTTCTATTTCTATCACAGTTTGGAGTAAGCATTAGAGGGAGATTATGAAGCAAAAACAAATCATGATTTTTATGAATATTGTAGTATAGAGGTTAGAAATACGAACTGGATAGACTTTAAGATGATGAGTAGCTTCTTACTGAGATACTATTGTATGATATGCAATAGATTAGGCACTTTCTATATTATCTCATTTACTGTCAACATTCATTGAATTATACACTTTAAATTGTAAATTTTATTATATGTAAATTATACCTCAGTACATCTGATTATTAAAAAAAAAAAACCTCCATGTATACTAACTTAGATGGAATTCTATTACCAGAACTAGAGTTTATTCATTTTTCAATTTGATTCATTCTTATTTTGAGAAAAACACGAGTTTATTTATTTGAGGGAGGAGTGACAGTACCCTTGCGCCTTAATCTGGTTGCAAAGGATGGTGAAAATAAGAAATTATATTGAACCTTTGGGCAGAAGAACAGGTACCAAAAATGGTATGCTACAGGCTAATTCTCTACACTTTTCAATTTGCCTAAAGCTGTCTCTGAACAGGCCATTCTGAATCAGGAACACTAATTTTGATCCTGTTCCCTCTAGGCTTTATTTGCGTATATTTGTTATCTTACAGTGCATTTAAGTAAATCAGACTAATTACTATAAACAAACATACATGAGAAACAATATTTGGACAGTGATGATCATCTTAAAATGTGACTACATAAGGTGATTGGAATTTCATTAAAATTAAAAATAGAAGTCCCCAAGGATGAAAACTTATATATGAATAAAGTTGATTCTTTAATATTATATTAACTGGCCATGTTAGTATTGTAGCAGGGAAGGGATACAATGGTTGCCACACAACCATTTAGACCTTTTAATAATCTTTCAGTGGAATAAAAAAGAGATAGTATTTGGTGTGCACAGATGGTTTAAAAAGTGTTTAATTGTACATTGTTTTGGCATTAAAGAATTATCATTAAAATATTATATCACTATCTGAAAGATAACATTACAAAACGTAAATAATTTCTCTCAACATACAAGATTGAAATGTCTTATCTTAAGCAAAGTGATACTTAGCAGATTTCAGGAATGTACATTTAAATGAAGTGATGGGATCATTAAATAAACATTTACTGGATTCATTTTATGTTTCAAGCACTTACATTACTGGATATTTTATTTCTGCTTTTCAGAAAAAAAAAAGTAGTCAAAAGTACTTAAATAACATACTTAAGATAAATTATTTTAGGCATTATATATACAAATAATGCATTTCATTCATTTTAGAGCCTTCAAAGTTTGAATGAAAAGACAGAAGTGTCAGTTAAGGAAAACATATCCTAAAGGATGGTGAAGGGGAGCAGAATTTTCTACCCCAAAATATCCTTCTTTGGCAGAAAGATTATCTTGAGCTGGTTATTTTTAAGGAACTGCAGACACAGGAAAAACTCTGAAAGCCAATAGAATTTATCCTTTTGTAAGAGAAATTTACATTTATAAGGGAAATTGCCATTGTCAGGGTGTCTCCCTCTCTGTACCAGGAAGAGGAGGATGACTAATTCTCTAGAAATTTATCAATGGAGAATGCAGGAATTTAAGTCTGCATAACAACTGTACACTTGTTTACTGTGCTTTGCCTGATAACCTCCCAGAACCAGCTACCCCCACCCGAAACATCTTCTTTTGTCTTTAGCTGGAGATGGTATTTAATGTGGTAGCTTGGGCCATTTCCAGGAGTTATTCAGTTTTCCTGGATATCTCCCATGTATAGGGGAGGTATACACATTATTAAACTTCTGTTTGTTTTTCTCCTATTAATCTATTTTTTATTACAGGGTGGTCTCAGCCAAGAACCTAGAAGGGTAGAGGGAAAATTATTTTTCCTCTCCTACAGTGGTCTGTTGCTATACATAGTACTGGTAGGATAGTGTTAGAGTCCATTTCTAATTTAGTTTATTCTATTCATAGCACCCCTTCCTTGTCCAGAATTTTAAATTATATTCACAAGTTATAGTCATTATGTAATTTTCTTACAATTTTACTGAAATTAATTAGACAAAGTTGATCAAATGCTTACTAGGTACAAAGAGCTACTGTAAGTAAATACACTGATGACTAAGACAGAAACTTAGCCTGTCCTTATGGAGCTACATTTACATATTTTAATTTGTGTTTCTTTTTGCCTGTTTATTACTTTAATCTCAACAGTCTCTCCTGTATTATAAATACATGAAAACGTAGATCAAGTCCATTTTATTGACTACTTACATTTAGCACATAGCACAGTGCTTGGCACATAGTAATTTTTCATTAAATACTTTTAAATAAATGAGTGGACAAATGAATGACTTTTCTTTCAAAAGCTTAACAGTATTGCTAAAGTTAATAAATAATAGGGGCGGGGAGTGGTGGAATGAATTGGGAGATTGGGATTGACATATATACACTAATGTGTATAAAATAGATAACTAATAAGAACCTGCTGTATAAAAAATTAAATAAAATTCAAAAAAAATAAAGTTAATAGTAACCTGAAAACTCAGAAACAAACCAATCTTATTTTTTTATTCAACTACTCAGAGATAAAACAAAAACAATATTGATACATGGTGCCTATACTCAATGAATTTAGAGGTTAGATAGACTTAGGTCTGGTATAGACAGACTTATAAGGAAATAATTGCTCTAAGGCATCATAAGTCTCTGAAAAAGAGGATTCAAGATGATGGCTACCTGATCCCTAATAAATGAGCACCAGGGTAAAACCAGAGAGGGAAGACAGTTTCCTCCCTTCCTTCCTTCCTTCCTTCTTTCTTCCCTTCCTTCCTTTCTTCCTTCCTTCCTTCCTTTTCAGAGGCTCAAGAATGATCTCCAAGCAGTCACTAACATAACTTTCTTTTCCTTGTATTATAATTTAGGATCATGCCAGGTTTATTCCCCAATGTGATTAGTATATGGTACTAGCTTATCAATAAGTTGGTGAATTTTGAATGAATGTCAGTATGAGAAATGCTCCAAATTATGAATAATACAAGTTGTTCAACAGGGCAGTTAGTTCTCATTTTAGTCATCTGCTCTTTGATTAAGCAAGGACCAAATCCTTGTAGGATGTCTGCAGTGATATATTTAGCTGCTGTTTATTGGATGTGTGGGATGGCACTGCGTACCACAAATATTCAAAGTCACCTATGGCAAAAACCTAAATACATATTCCTGCCTGAGTGACAGGAGTAGAATGTTGGGGAAAATAGGAGGGAGGAAATGGTATTAAAAAGTGTGGCAGTCTCAAAATGCTGATATTATTTGGTCAAATAAGCTACAGTACATATATATGATAGCTATTTTTAACACTTACGCAAAAGAGCAATTGTAATAATATACCATGAAGTCAAGAATCAGAAACATATTATTAGTCTTCCCAATGAAAACTGTTCTACAAGATAGAAATAATAAGATGTATTCATTAGGAATGTGATTTGATTTGGTCCAGTTTTTACATGTTCTATGGCCTTAGAGGACTTATATGATCCCCATGAGCCTCAGTTTCTTCCTACTCTCCATCTTTCATAGTATTCTTTGGGTTTTACAAATTGTTAGCAGTAAGTAAAGTTGTTTTTGGTATATGGAGGTATTTTAAAAATATAAAAAGTAATAAAACTCAAGTTTAAAATTTTGCATGTTCAATGCTGGTACCCAATATAGAACAACTTTATTAGTTAAGAAAACAATAACAAAACAAAATACCTGACATGTCCAAATATTAGAGTATCTTATCAGAAACATTTTTAAGAAAAGCTAAAATAATATAGGTGACAATGTTGAACTTCATCTGAGTCCAGAAAACAAGGATGGTTAAGAAATACCTCACTCTTTTGTGTTCCAGAAAAGGCTTCCCACAAAGAACCTCCCTACCCCATATGACTTCATGATAAGACTTGTTGTCCACCCTTTCTCGTGACTCTCATAAACTCCCTTATTTACCTGTGACAAGGCCAAATACTAATCTTTTCCCTTTTGCCTGAACCTCCTGAAATGCCAGATGCAGATCCTCCAACTCCCAGATTCTGTCTCATGACTAATTAGCTGACATTAGAACTGTTGGTCCTCCTGAAACTAGCTAGACACAGGGATTAACATTTTCTGTTCGGCTCACTGACTGAGACATCTCCTGATTGCAAAAACAGCCCCACTAGTAAATCACCTCACCTTTATCTTGTCTACTCCTCCCTGTAGAAGTCTAAGGCAAACCCACATGGCTGAGACACTGACTTTTAGATCTCCCTAATGCAATAGACTGAATAAAGTCAATTCCCTTACTTGCTTGGTTTTTTTCTTCCCCAAAAGATATTCATTTATATATTAACCAAACATTTACTGAGTACCTACTCTGAGCTAAGTAGTGTTTGAAGTTCTTAGAATTTGGTAGTAAAATAGAAATTTTTTCCTGGTCTCAGGAAGCTAATATTCTGGTGTGAGGTGAAAGAAGGTAATAAGAATGGTAGAAAATACATATTTATATGTCAGACAGTGATAAGTGTTGTGAGGGAAAAATATAGCATGGTAAGGAATAGTGGCAGAAGGAGGAATGCTACATGAAGGTGTTAATACGTATACAGGGTAGTCAGAGACAAGATGGCCTGAATGCCTGAAGAGGCTGACATCATGTGGCTAGCTGGGGAAATTGCATTCTAGGCTGAAGGAAAGGTAAGTGACAAAGGAGGCCCTAGTGACTGGCACTGCAGAGTTTAGGAAGAGAAGTGGGAAATAAAAGAAATGGGGGCCTAGATCGAGGACCTTGAAGTGTAGAGGGGTAGACATTGGTGGGTTTGAAAACAGAAATAAAATTTCACTTAAATTGTAAAGACTTGTTCCTACTTTCTAGAGACTATTATGAGCAAGACTAGTTCAGATTCATTGGCTGTGATCAAGATGGGGAGAAATGGGGAGAGGGAGCAAGTGATTGTGACTTCCTTAGTGTTTTGAGGTGAAGATGATGAGACATGGTCAGATTCCAGATGTATTTCCAAGGTAGAGCCCACAGATTTCACAGAAAGAGAAGAATAGATAGGTCTGTGATAACTTCAAGTTATATATATATTTTTTCAGTTTTCTTTTTCAATAGCACTTACAGAAATGGAAATAATGGAGAGGAAAATATTAGGCGGTCTGGGAGTAAAAGTCGAGATTTCTTTGGGGGATATGTTCGGTTTTGAGATGCATATTTGACACTGTAGGGGTTCAGAATAGGCCTCCCCAATTTGTTCCACCTTTGCAAGAGAATTATTTTGAACTAAAAGCAATCTAAATTCTGAGGGTTCAAGAAAAACTACTGTCCCTCCCTTAACCACCTGGAAGAATTTAAATTGGGTTTTTTTCCCCAGAAAAAGAATTTTTACCAGAGATAAATGATATCTGAGTGGCTTCATCTATATAGTGCAAATACCTAATTACCAAACATCTGCTCTTCTTACCATCCTGTGAATGACCCTCCTCTCCTTGGAAGCCCCAGAGCCCTGTCCCATTCCTTAGCTCAGGATGGCATGTCTACCTCATTTTAATCTTCTGTCTTTGAACCTCTCATGTGTGGGATTCCCACGGGTACAAAATTAAATTTGATTTTCTCCTGTCCATTTGTTTCATGTTAACTTAATTCTCAGACCAGCCAGAAGAACCTAGAAAGGTAGAGGAAAGTTTTCTTCCTCCCCAGCAATATCTAAGTAGATATGCCGCATGTAAGATTGTGTGTATGAGTCTGGGAGTGGAGAGTGGAGATATAAATTAGGTGGTACTCAGTGACATGATATTATTTAATGCCATGAGATGCAAGAATATCCCCCAGAGGAAGCTCTTAGAGGAGAAAATAGGCAAAAGATTAAGTCCTGATACTTAAGCTTAGAGGCAAAATAGGACAGTGGGCTTCAAACCATGTTTTCCTGTGTCCCATGAAAGGATTTTGAAACACCAGCTGTCCCTTTGCACATTTTAAAATAATGTTTTTTATCATGAGCCTAGGATGTTATAAGGAAGATAATTTTAATGTATTATAAATATTGATATTTTAAAAATTTAAAATAACACTGTTATATCACATTTTAAACATACTTACTGATTCTAAGATCATGAACTTTGATGGTTACCCTCGTTCATCTAAAAATACCTGATCAAGTGCTTCTTTGATAGTCAGGAATTTTACACTTTTTCTATTCAGCTAATATTTCTATTCTACTTATTTTGTAAAATATATTTAATATTATGTACTGTTGTGCTTGAAAAAATTTTAAGGTCACCCACTAAAATATTTCTCTGGCAAAAAAAGTTTGTGTATATTTTTAAGTGTAAATTTGTTATGTCTTGTAACCATTGGGAGATAAGACTTCTCTGTAAAAATTTCCATAAAGTTCTAAGTATGAAAATTACTTTCTGATTGAATTATTATTATGATTATTAGTAGTACAATTATTAAATATAAAAACAAAAACATTAAATTTTGATTACAAAGTTAATAATAAGATAGGGTTAGCATCAATTCTATTAATATTTTTCATTACGTGTGTGTGTGTGTGTGTGTGTATAAAATCTTCAAAAAGCCTTGCTCAAATAAATATGTAGATGGGAATCAACAGTCACTTGATTTTAAAACCCTTAAATTTTTTGCTAAAGACGTGTAGTAATCTACAAAGATTGGTTTTAACTGTCAAATGCCAGATCTCCAAATATCACCAACACAACCTGTTGATAAGTCAAAGCTGAGTTTAGGTTTATAGTGGTAAGAGAGAACGCCAGCCAGTCAGAGCTTTGTGCTAGTGTCTTGCAGTAATGCCAAAAACATATGGTCAGATATTATGGAGAATTTCAAGTCTGGCTTAAGGCATGAGTTTCAGTAAATGGCAGGAGGAGGGTACAGTGATTTGATTAGAATTGGGTAAGAATCATGGTATAAGTTTATAATTACTGGAACCAGAATGCAAGTATTTTGTGAAGCAGGGTAACCTGCCTGTTGATGATTTCTACTGAAGAATTTATGAGTCTTTCAGGAAATTCCTGTAGTAAACACTTAAGTTATTTGTCGCTGGAATAGTCTCTCCTGGAATAATAAAGCTATAAATTTTTATAACTTTAATTCTTATAACATTAAAATGGTAAAGTCACCTTAATGTAGACTGTAGGATGTGTGTATGTTGGGGGTGGGGGTGGGGATGGAGTCGGTGGTTTTGATTCTCAGTGTCCAAGCTGTGTTTGGTGGTTCATGAGTTCTGGTTCTCATAAGATTCTACCCAACAGATCACAGGGTTCTCCTTCAATTTCGTTAAAAATAAAGATTGGAAAGATCTGGCAAGACTGATTTGTAAAGCTATTAGTCACTCAGTTGTTATAGTCTTTCATTTTCTCAGCACCTACATTAGCATCTATGTGGCACCCTCTTGTGTTAGGGCAGTTCATTATAGTGAGTTTCAGGAAAGGCAAAGGTATATTCTTCTTTGGTAAAGTGAGAAGAGTGACTGTGAAACGAAACAAAAAAGAACCAGCATAATTTAGTCTCAGGCAAAAATAAAATGGATACAGTGATTCCCTTAAAAGTGTTTGTCATTGTAATACTTGAAAAGTCTTTGTAGACACCAGTTATGTACTCATAACTATGTACTCATAAATTTGAAAATTCCTGCTCTAGAGGAGAAAGCCCCAGAAAAGAAGAACCAACTGAGAAAGGTGTCCAGAAAGTAATTGGAGAGAGAGTTTTAAGAAGGGAGAGATGGTCAACTGTATCAGATGATGAGTTTGGTTGAGTAAGATGAGGATTAAGTATTGACTGTAGGATTTAACAATGTATAGTTGTTGATGAGCTTGACAGTGGAGTTTGGATACTGCAGTTTAAGAAAGAATAGGATAAAAGTTACTGGAGCTAGTAAGACTGTATAAAATTTCAAAGGGAGCAGAGATATAGGGCAATAAATTGCAGATGAATCGGGGCAAAACTTTTTGGTTTTGTTAATTTTCAATTACAGCACTTATATAAATATACGAAGTATATTTGTGGTTTTAATTACAAAATATAATTACTGCATATGTACAGAGAATGTATATATTATACATATATGTAGTCAATGCCCATTATTCACAGATTCTGAATTTGCCAATTCACTACTTGCTCAAATTTATTTGTAACCCCAAAATC
Source organism: Platanista minor (assembly GCA_004363435.1). Taxonomy (NCBI): domain Eukaryota; kingdom Metazoa; phylum Chordata; class Mammalia; order Artiodactyla; family Platanistidae; genus Platanista; species Platanista minor. Next base: position 38,295 of record RJWK010001370.1, on the reverse strand, counting down.
AACACCTGATGAAAACTCTGAGTGGGCTGACGTGTACATTCTCCATTGAGGTCAACAAGGTAATGTTCTGCCTTCTTGTTTCAGCTCTCAAACTGTAAACAAGTGTGTTTTTTTTCATGGTCTACTTAGTGTCACAATTTTTTCATTTTTGTGCTTTTTGTCTAGTGATTCCCCTGTTTAAAACACCCTCCAAGTGCGATACTAAGTGCAGCTATCTAGTGCCCCTAAGCATAAGAAGGTTCAGTATACCTTAGGGAGAAATATGTGTGTTAGATAAGCTTCATTTGGGCATGAGTTATCACGCCATTGGTTTTGAGTTCACTGTTAATGAAGCAACAATACAGTACAATTAGAAAAAGGAAGAGGAAATTCAATGAACCGTATGTGAGTCTACTCCATAAAGTGTGTAATGAAACTATGGTAAATATGGAAAAGTGGCTAAATTTGTAGATTCATGAGATGCTGACTGATTTTTAAAAAGGCACAGTGAACTGTACTGTAGTGAGGCTGAAAGCCAAAGAAATTTGTAGTCCCATTATCCAGGTTCAGGGAAATGTTAAACCCATTTCAGCTAGTTCTGGCTGGTTCACACATTTCAAAAAAAGGATCTGGTATGAAAATGTTAAACTTGAAGGCAAGGCAGAGTCCACAGATCAGGAGGCTGTGGGAGAATTTGAAAAAATAACTGCTAAGCATTATACAGGGAAAAAGATATGGTTAAGTATGTTTCAACACTGATGAGACAGGCTTGTTTTACAAGGACTTTGGAAAACAAACCTACATAATGCAAATAAATTCCAAAGTTCTTAACCTTAAATATTCAAAGACCATGACATTAATTATATTTAAGAAATATGTATTAAATATGGTTCCTTTAAACAGAAACACATGAAAAACAAAATGCTGTAAACTGAGGCTCTCAGAACATAACCCTGTGTTTCTACTAGGAGCAAAACTTCCATATTCACTAATTCAGCACTCCTGGTGAATTTATAGAACAAAACTAGTGTGAATAGAACTGATTTTATATATATATATATATATGTAATCATATACATATGCATCATATATATGTATTCATATATATGTGTATTCATGTGTATGAATTCACGTGTGCTTATATATTCATAAGCATATATACACATACACATACTCTTTGGAATTTTCCAGTAGATATGAAAAAATCTGATAATGATTGAGAGAAGGAATATTTAAGGAGGAAATTCTTTAAATTAATGCAATGTTGGAATCCAGTGCATAAATTGAGGTGCCGTCAGTAGATTGTGGTGGTCAGCCCATCTGTTGTAACGTGAGGAAAGACAAAATATATATCTACAGATACAACTGAGTTGGTAGACATGTAAATGGAAGCATCTGGACATTTTCCAATTTCTCTATTAATGAAAAGCATGCTTAGTAACTTGAGAGTGAGAAGGAGAAAAGGTTGTAGAGGCTGGAGGAAAGAGGGGCAGATGAGAAAGAGTTGAGTGACTCTACCAGGGAGACAGAGAGAAGGATTGCCTGCAAGGACCTAAGTCCCCTTCAGGTTTGTAATTATGAATTTAAAGTGAGTCCAGTCAGCATTTTTATGGCTTTTCTCAATCCACTTTTAGTTTTTCAGGTGCAGGCAAGGAATATGTGCAGAGTCGCATTTAACCATATTGAAATTTTGCTAGAAGGAAGATTGGTAATGCTATGATTTAAATATATTTTTAGAATTTTAGAATTGGAAGAGACTCTAAAAGTTTTTATTAGCTTTGGGAGAAAATATATTTCAGAACACAGTTTTTGAAGCTGGGTGAACTTGTTTCCAAATGCCAGATACATCTACTATTAGACTTAGCAAATTACTTTTAAAAAAACCCAGTAAATTGGAAAGAATAACATATTTCTTTCAGAGTAGTTTAAAGATTAAAATAAGACAAAGAAGAAAAATATAAAGAAAACACCTGTTACAGGACCAGGTACATAATTGGTGCTCAAGACATGCTGATTTTCTTCTACCTTTGTCTGCATTTTAAAGTGATAGACTGGGGATGTTTAGAAACATTTTTAGAGTCTCAAAAATATTTACAGCTTTTTTCTCTGCTTCTGCTGACTCTTTTAAAATTTGTCAATGGCCTAGGCAAAGGAGAAACTTTAGTAGAAAAACTACAGTTCTCTGACTCTTCTTAATCACACAAAATTTGCCTTTCCTTAAGGTCAGAGAGTGAGAATAATGACTCTGTAGTGATTTGTCCTTTTGCATTTTGCTCATTACTTTCTTCTTGGCCAATTTTTGATGTAAAGCAAAAAGCTTTCTCTGTAGGCAGTTCACCATCAACAGAGAAAATGTCAACTATGTAATTTCTTCATGAAAAGAATAAAACTCTTCAGCACCTCAGTTAACTTTAGAATAAATGTTTTAGCACAGGACGTCGGTATATTTAACCAACCCCCTTTTGGTGATTATCCTTTTCTATAGAAAAGACCAGTGCCTTCTCAAGTCTGCTGAGGGTTCCGTGGGCCTGATATTCAAACCTCAGCTTGAGGTTTTAAAATTGCTTCAATTTTCTGGATGTATAAGTAACTCAATCACCCACCATGTTTGTTCTTTTCTGATGCTCTGCCTCAATTCTATGCACACACTGCTTAATTTGTGCTAAAATTAAGCCCACCGCAGGTCTGGCAAGGCAGCCTCTCCTTCTGACACCACCTCTTGATAAGACATCACTAGACAATAAAAGACTAGGCACTATTGTCTTGGTCCTACAGCCCCTCCTCCCTCGACCCCCATCCAGTACACAACACAACAGTTACGCTAATATTGTTTTAGTGAGAACATACTGTATACAAGTCACCGTACTCAGCACTTTTCTTGCATCATCTATTTATTCCCGTGGTAGAGGCTACTATTATAACAATTTTACAAACATAGATACCCAAAGGAAAGTTAACTTGCCCCTGCCCTCTTGAAGCTAAATTCTAGCAGCAGGGGTAATTATTAAATAATTATATAATAATAAATAACTAATTACAAAGTTAATCATTAAGTGATCGTAGCAATAAGTGCTATGACAAGGTCAGACACACTGGGAATATATTGCGTACTGTAGACCTGACTAATCTGGGGAGTCTGGAAAATCAGGGAGAGCTTCCTTGAGGAAATGTTATTTAAACTAAATTGCTCTAGTGAAAGCCAGGAGACCTGCTAGGAGGTATTGCAGTATTCCAAGGCGATGAGAGATGATGGCAGCATGGACTACTGTGGTGGCAGATGGGAAGGAAAAAGTATTGGGTTTAAGAGAAATTTGGTAGGAGGAATCAGCTGGATATCATGGCTGAATTAGCTATAGGGGTGACAGTAATAAATGAGTGCCAGTCAACTGGATGGAGTACTGTAATGACACAGCTTCAGTACACCAGAAAAGCCATGTTTGTTTATGCTACAGGGATATAAGGGATACATTTTAGAATGATTACCTTTTAGAGTGTTTAAAAAATATTCTTATTTCAGGATATGTTTCAGGGATTTGAAATGTTTCCTTCCATGGTGCAGCTCTGTCACCTGGGATTGGGAAACAGAGGGCAGGCCTAGATTGACAGGGTGAGGATGGAAGTTCAGCTGTCGGAAGGACCCAGCTACTAGGTGGCAGAAGGGTCAAAGATCAAAACCAGGGTTTAATTATTTGACAGTGCGGTTTCAGGTATTGAGTAATTTACTTAGAACTCTATATTACTGACACTTTGGATAATATATTGATATATTATTTATGAACACTATAATAACATAATAATTACTGTACTGAGTGTCTACTTTCTACAGAGTATGCATATAACCTGATTTTGTCAATCCTTATGCTAACCTTCTGGGTTAAATACTCTGTGTGATCAAGTGGCCCTTCCAAAGTTAGTAAAGTGGTAAGTGGTGGAGGAAAGGTACGACCTAGGTGTGTGTTGCTCCTCACCTGGGCTCTAAGTAGCTCTGCCTGTATCCAAACACAAAGGGAAAGGCCCTGAGCAAGGCACCTCCCTTCCCTCCTGCTGCTGCCCTTTGTGACTTAGAACTGAAGTCTCAATTGTGACCCAAGTCTAGCTAAACACTGAGGTGAGGTTTTCAAGGAATCAGAAATCCTCTCCTTTCCCTTTTGATTAGAGTTTCACATTCTGATTTGTCTCAGGGAAAATGGGTTGAGTCCATTTCTGTCTATTATCAAAAGCTCTATACAGTGAGGAGCGGATGATGGTAGTAGATGTATTTGAGACAACTATGGTTGAAAAAACTGGGTGCATTTTGGGTAAATAGATAGGACCTCAAGAAAGTATCAGGCATCATATAAAAATACCTGGCACTTTCAAAGTACTAAATGAAAGCACAAGTTATAGTTTGTTTTACAGTTTCTCTCTAAAAATAAATCTATTGTTCACTGTTAAAGAAAAATCTTGTTTCTTTTCAGATATGGGACACTGAGATTCTTTCCCTATATTGCATTAGTGTTCAGATGTCCATGTCCTCCCAATCCCTTTTTAGTCTTTTTTAACAAAAAATTTACTCTTTCTAGAAGATTGACCATATATATCTTGTTTTAAAGGTTCTTTAGTTCAAGAGAGTCTAAGAAGCCAGGAATATTTGTGAAGATACAGTTTATAATGGGATTATCCAGTGTGTTTTTATAGTTTGCTTTTTTTTTTGATATAAAAACTACGGTCCAATCCTGTCTTTAGGTTCAAGTCTGCTGAACCCACTTTTGCACACACCACCCTTCTAGGCTGTCTGGATACAAGGTGATTGGTGCAAAAAGATGATGGTAAAAGTCTGAACTACTTTTCCTGCCCTTCACTGAACTTTCTCTTGAGCTGCATATGGCACTGCAGGTAATGAGTTCCAGCTGTGTGTCACCATCTTCACCTACAGAGAAATAGCATTCAAATGTTCTGAGTCAAGAACTACCAGAGAAGCTGTAAAAAAGTATAGCTAAAAAATAATTAAGAAGCTTAATTTTGGAACCTAGCAGCACTGTACATATACTGTTACATTATCTCATGCTCCGCTAAATGAAGCCCTTCAGAGGAGCTAAGCTAATGGAGAAAGACATCCAACTAAATAGCTCGTAATCAAAACCCAAAATAAAGGTTCTTAATATAATTTGCTCCAACTTACCTTATTTAGTGTGTGATTGGGTCAGAGATCTTTATAATGCACATACACATACACCATTAGAATCACAGAATTTCAGAGCTGGAAAAGCAAAAGCTGATAAAACAGTTAAAATTAAGTCACTCTTTTAACCTGGGTAAATCAGCAGTAGCAGGCTCTGTTTATTCTTGGGGAATACTCTAGGTTCACCTTAGGGGACTCATAACTTGACTTAACATGCAGAAAATATATGTACATATATGTGTGTGTATATATATATATATATATATATATATATACACACACACACACACACACACACACACACACATATATGACTACACAAAGATGATTGGCATTAGAAAGAAAAACACTGGGCCAAACATTGGGAAGGACCTCATTGCAAATCAGTAAATAAGCTGTGGTAAACTAGTTTTCTAATTTTCCTAAACACTGTCAAGGAAGCAATTTATTTAGATTGCAAAAGATATTTGGATCAAATCGAAGAGCAATAACAACTTGGCATTTGGTACAGTGTAGGTGACTTTTTCACTATAGCATCTGAAGTGTTTTCTTACAGATTTCTTCATGCATCTGTTTGGCATTCTAATGAAGAAGAAAAATTATCCTGGTTTTACAGATGGAGAAACCAAAGCACACAGAAGTGTTGTGACTTCCCTGGTATCAAAAAGCCTTTCACAGAGACTCAAAACTAAAATCCAAATATCTAGGTTTCTAGTTTAATACTTTTAGTCATTAGATTTCACTGTTTCCTGACCTTGGGTCTCACTCAATACCTGAATGTATTATTAGTGTTCTGTGAAATCTTCCCTAAGGATCTCTGAGAACAACCCACACTGTTATTTTGCTTTGGGTACAGCCCTACTTAGAAGGTGAAGAAACACTATTTTTCTGCTTTTTAAGAGCTGAATCTTTCTATCTCAAAGTAGGTCTACAAAGAGTATGCAATTCGCCAATATGGGAAGCAGTTCAAATCACCCACAGTGGACTTGAACTTTGAATTCTGGAATTACAGATTCACATTGGCCTAGTTCAATTTTATTTTCTCGGATAGCTACAAGCCCCATTGTCTAAAATGGGGTTTATCTGGTACCAGGATAAAAGGGTCTATAGCAAACATAAAGCAAATGCGCTTTAATCTGACTGTTCAAGCACCAACTAACTTTTAGAACTGTGTTTATTTTGCATGTATTAAATTGTATTGGGAATGAAGCACCAACTGATCCAGACCCATCATATTATTGAAGATAAGAGATTTTCTGAATCTCAGGACCAAAGGATCTTAGAAGTCACCTATATCAATGCTACCCTCATTACTGGCTGTATAATATAATCATCTGGGAGATTTTAAAATATATATTTCCACGGTCTCATCCTACACAAACTGAATTTGGTCTGGAATATAGAGATCATATTAATACTTTTTTCTTTTAAGTTCTCCAGGTGATTTAATTATTTAGGCAAGTTTGAAAGACACATATATATAGGCACTCTGCCAAATTGAGAGGAAAAAAACCCAATCATTTTCTAGGAGAAAAACCAGTGTTCCTTGGGCTGGAAAAGTATAAACTAGTTCTCCAACAATCTGCCATTCCTGGAAGAAGAGACCATCTGAGTTTGGAGATTATATTCTCAAACCCAGAACCCTAGCAAATAAAAACTGAAAATTTTACTTAAAATAAGAGTAGTTATAGTTCTGTGAGAAAATAGTTTTATTTTTAACAAAATTACAGACCAGTGCAAGATTGTGTAAAACAAATTTATTAAAGAGTGTCCAAAAAGACATATAGAATGTGCAATTTCTGAACATCATAATACAGTCCTGGATGCTAAACAAAAAAAGTCCTATTTCAGTATGAACAGGTGTTTAATTTAAAGTAGATGCATATGGTTACATACAGAAATATTCGTAGGTAAGTGAATATACATATACATGATATCTTTTTGCTCTGTCACCTGAGAGGTCATAGAAACAGTGATATCCCAGTTTCAATGAGCTCAACTAGCACCAAAATCTTGTAGTGCCAGAAAGTAAGTACTAAAAGCAAACAAACAAAATTCAAAATAAACCAAAGTTGGAAATATGTCAAAGAAATACAAAAAACATCTGAAGGAGCTCTCAATGGCCAAAGCTGGCATGATTTCAGCAACAAAATAAGTAAACTCATATTGAATTATAACCCAACATACAAAATAGATATTCATGAGTCCATTAGTTATAAATAAATGATGGATCAAAGAAAAGGAAGAAAAGAGACAAACAAATCTCCAGTGCAAAAGAATTCCAAGTAATTGATGTAGATGTTCTGTTTTTAAGGAGGTAGGGCATAAGCTCACTCCTTAAATGTGGGCTCTGCACAATGACTTTCAAATAATACAGTACAGATAGGGAGAAAAAAAGATAAGTTTATGGTGGGTAAAACTGACAAACACTACATTAAGTGGAGCAATGGCTAAGGTCAACAATGATAAATCATACTGATAGTATGTACCCTTGATGTGAGGAAAATGGCAATTTGCCTCTATGGTCTTCCTCCTTAAAATATATCACACCAGTCTAATTATGAGAAAATACCAGACAAATCCCAGCTGAAGGAGATTTTACAAAATATCTGACCAGCACTCTTCAAAACTCTCAAGGTCGCCAAAAACAGGAAAAGTCTGAGAAACTGTTACAACCAAGAGGGACATGACAAATTGATACAATTAGGTATCGTGGATGGGATCCTGGAACAGAAAAAGGACATTAGGTAATAACTAAGGAAATCTGAATAAAGTATGAAAGTTAACTAATAATGTAACAGTTCATTGTTCATTAATGGTGACAAATGTACCATGCTATTATAATATGTTCATAATAAGAGAAATTGAGTGTGGGGCAAATGGGAACACTTGCACAGTTTTCACAGTAATTCGACAAATTTAATACTGTTCTAAGATAAAAAAGTATGTTAAAAAAAACATTTCCTCCTCCCTTAGGAAAGGATGGATAACCAGCCTGTTCTTTGTTCTTGCACACAGCTATGCATGATTCTTATTTACCATAGAAACCAAAGTTGATTAGATATTATCACTAATTTCAAAACCCAATCGTGGAGAAATTTTTCTACATTAAATCTAGAGCCAGCTATTACAAATATTATCTATGCTATAATAGCTTCACATTACTGGGGACGAGTTTCATATTCTATGGAGAATAATTCAAGTTTTCAAGATAGAAAATCTCCAAACATTGTTCTCCCACTAGTAATGAAGCCTATATTTTTTTACGGTCACTAGTCCTGCCAAGCTATTTTTCTCCTGGATATTCTCATGGATTTTTTTTTTCCAACAGTGGCTGCTGTTCAAACTTACATAATAGAATTGTCACACTTTATAAACTGTGTTGAATATTCTGATCCCTTTCATTTGAAGAGGTCCTCTATTTCATGCCCAACTAGCTTTGAGGTCCTTCCGAGATAATCAAGTAGTCATTGGCACCTTGCATGTAATAGCCCCTGCTGTGTGAATAGTCCATAAATTCACTCTCTGTGCAAAAGCCATAGAAAACAGAGCCTTCCAGCTTAAATCACTGGCAAGCTACTCTATTAGATATCTGAGGCTGACCCTGATAAACAAAGTTTTGGAGGAAATCTTCTATCGTTGATAGTACAATATCAGATGGCTTAGATGTAAATTTTAACAACTGCTTTCTCCATAGAGTAATGTTATACACTGGTTTTTCAGGCTACTTTTTTATATTATATTGATGCTATTTTAGTGGATTAGCTACCTCAGTGATTTGTGATTACAGTTCCTCCAGCCCTAGAGAGACCATTGTCCTGAGTCAGTGTGATAATATGATCTACTCTGAGAATTCAGTCTGCACTATTATTCCTGCTACACATCAGGTAGTGAGTTGCTGTTGCACATCCTAAACTAGTTACAAGTTAGAATTCCATCTAACTAGTATAGTTTGCCATTTATTTATTGCTGACCTGAGGCAGTTTCAGACACATGTTACTCTCTTTAACTTGCTTTAATTGAAGTCCTCCTGTATTCTCCTGAAAGTAAATATTAGAGACTCAACTTTGCCACTATCTGTAAATCTCACCCTAAAGCGTGTGTGTGATGCTCCTCCAAAATGCTTCAGGTAGAAATATCCTTTAAAATATATATTTCTACTTTATCAGAGCCACACATCTTCCCCATATCATCTTTCCCTATTATTAAACAGCAGGAGAAAAAAAAGTTCTCTTTCTCATGTTTTCTGTTTCATGACAGGAAAAAATGATATGGCATCATTAAGCTAGTCTAGGCAAACAACAAACAAACAAACCGACAAAAAAATCTTCAAGTTGAGGACTAAATGAAAATAAGCATAGCTAATACACATATATGTACATATATATGCATGCACACATATGTATATTCGTAGCTAGTACAGACAAACATATGTATGTAAATCTCTGAGCCACAGAGAATTCATATATATTTTTTTTTACTTTTTATTTTCAACAGACCTCTTTAACTTAGTGATGAGGACACATTTTAAATTAAAAGATAAATAAAAGAAAGCTTCCAAATAGCAAAAAAAAAAAAAGTATTTATATAGTGACACATTCCTTCTCATTAAACATTGCTAATTTTAACTCATATAGCAGTTGAATTTCTAATCAACATTATACATACTTTCTATTCCTGTATCAACCTGAAATTTAGTCCTCATCCTCATCAGTACCACAAGGAGGGTAAATAAAAAGAAACTCACTTTTGCACCTAATTAGGAATCCATTTTTATAGATTATTGATTCTGTTCTATTAAATAATTAAGAGTATGTCTAATCTACAAAAATCATAGTAATAGTCTCAAATCACTCTAAATTTTCAATAAATTCAACTGATTACTTATGTGCTGATTATGATAACTTTACTAACACTAATAAGTTGAAACATTTAGATTTTTCAATGATATAAAAACGGTGATCAGTTCACAGTTCATCTGAATACAGGATGATTATTTTTGTGTCTTTCAACATCCAATTAGTGTGAAAACATGCAATTTTTAGTTTAAAATATTCCTCAAGCTTACTTTTTAACTATAAGGTGTGTATATCTTATGATAAAATAAATATAGCACAGGTTTTGATATTAGACAACATAATTTAAACATCAGGCCTAGCACATACTGAAGTGGACCCCAGAACAAGTTATCGATCTTGCCAAACTCAGGTTTTTATTTGTGATGTAAAGGCAAAAATAATTTTTCTTTAAATAAAGATTTTATTTAAAGTATAAAATAAGACAGGACCTTCAAAATTGCAGAGGAATAAGACGTGGAGATCACCTTCCACCCGCCATATACATAAAAATACATCTACATGTGGAACAACTCCTACAGAAAACCTACTGAATGCTGGCAGAAGACCTCAGACTTCCCAAAAGGCAAGAAACTCCCCACATACCTGGCTGTCTGGCTGACAGGGTCTTGGTGCTCCAGCCAGCTGTCAGGCCTGAGCCTCTGAGGTGGGAAAGCCGAGTTCAGAACATTGGACCACCAGAGACCTCCTGACCCCACGTAATATAAATCAGCTAGAGCTCTCCCAGAGATCTCCATCTCAACGCTAAGACCCAGCTCCACTCAACGACCATGCAAGCTCCAGTGCTGGACACCCCATGCTAAACAACAAGCAAGACAGGAACACAACCACACCCATTAACATAGAAGCTGCCTAAAATCATATTAAGGTCACAGACACCCCAAAACACACCACCGGATGCAGTCCTGCCTGCCAGAAAGACAAGATCCAGCCTCATCCACTAAAACACAGGCACCAATCCCCTCCACTAGGAAGCCTACACAACCCTCTGAACCAACTTTACCCACTAGGGGCAGACACCAAAAACAACGGGGACTACGAACCTGCAGCCTGCGAAAGGAGACCCCAGACACAGTAAGTTAAGCAAAATGAGAAGACAGAGAAATACACAGCAGATGAAGGAGCAAGGTAAAAACCCACCAGACCAAACAAATGAAGAGGAAATAGGCAGTCTACCTGAAAAAGAATTCAGAATAATGATAGTAAACATCCAAAATCTTGGAAATGGAAGGCAGAAAATGCAAGAAACATATAACAAGGACCTAGAAGAACTAAAGAGCAAATAAACAATTATGGACAACACAATAAATGAAATTAAATTCTCTAGAAGAATAACTGAGGCAGAAGAACGGATAAGTGACCTGGAAGATAAAAGAGTGTAAATAACTCCTGCAGAGCAGAATAAAGAAAAAAGAATGAAAAGAATCGAGCACAGTAAGAGACCTCTGGGACAACATTAAATGCTCCAACATTCAAATTATAGGGGTCCCAGAGAAGAAGAGAAAAAGAAAGGGACTGAGAAAATATTTGAAGAGATTACAGTTGAAAACTTCCCTAATACGGGAAAGGAAATAGTCAAGTCCAGGAAGCACAGAGAGTCCCATACACAATAAATCAAAGGATAAACATGCCAGTACCATTATTAAATAATGAAAAAATTAAATACAAAGAAAATATATTAAAAGCCACAAGGGAAAAGCAACAAATAACATATAAGGGAATCCCCATAAGGTTAACAGCTGACCTTTCAGCAGAAGCTCTGCAAGCCAGAAGAGAGGGGCAGGACATATTTAAAATGATGAAAGGGAAAAACTTAAAACCAAGATTACTCCACCCGGCAAGGATCTCATTCAGATTCGACAGAGAAAATAAAACCTTTACAGACAAGCAAAAGCTAAGAGAATTCAGCACCACCAAACCAGCTTTACAACAAATGCTAAAGGAATTTCTCTAGGCAGGAAACACAAGAGAAGGATAAGACCTACAATAACAAACCACAAACAAGAAACAAGAAACATCTCAAATAAACAACCTAACCTTACACCTAAAGCAATTAGAGAAAGAAGAACAAAACATCCCAAAGTTAGCAGAAGGAAAGAAATCATAAAGATCAGATCAGAAATAAGTGAAAAGAAATGAAGTAAAAGATAGCAAAGATCAATAAAACTAAAAGCTAGTTCTTTGAGAAGATAAACAAAATTGATAAACCATTAGCCAGATGCATCGAGAAAAAAACGGAGAAGACTCAAACAGGAATAGATATGAAAAAGGAGAAGTAGTAACTGACACTGCAGAAATACAAAGGATCATGAGAGACTGCTACAAGTAACTATATGCCAGTACAATGGAAAACTAGGAAGAAACAGACAATTCTTAGAAATGTACAACCTTCTGAGACTGACCAGGAAGAAATAGAAAATATAAACAGACCAAGCACAGGCACTGAAATTGAAACTGTGATTAAAAACCTTCCAACCAACAGAAGCCCAGGCCCAGATGGCTTCACATGTTAATTCTATCAAACAGAGAAGAGCTAACACCTGTCCTTCTCAAACTTTTCCAAATTATAGCAGAGGGAGGAACACTCCCAAACTCATGCTACAAGGCCACCATCACCCTGACACCAAAACAAAGATGTTACAAAAAAAAGAAAACTATAGGCCAATATCACTGATAATCATAGATGCAAAAATTCTCAACAAAATACTAACAGAATCCAGCAGCACATTAAAGGATCATACACCATGATCAAGGGGGTTTATCCAAGGAATGCAGAGATTCTTCAATATACGCAATTCAATCAATGTCATACACCGTATTAACAAATTGAAGGAGAAAAACCATATGATAATCTCAATAGATACAGAAAAAGCTTTCGACAAAATTCCACATCCATTTATGATAAAAACTCTCCAGAAAGTAGGCATAGACGGAACTTACCTCAACATAATAAAGGCCATGTATGACAAAGCCATAGCCAACATTGTTCTCAATGGTAAAACACTGAAACCATTTCCACTAAGATCAGGAACAAGACAAGGATGCCCACTCTCACCACTATTATTCAACATAGTTTTGGAAGGTTTAGCCACAGCAATCAAGAGATGAAAAAGAAATAAAAGGAATCCAATTCGGAAAAGAAGTAAAAGAAGAAGTAAAACTGTCTGCAGATGACATTTTACTATACATAGAGAATCCTAAAGATTCTACCAGAAAGCTACTAGAGTTAATCAATGAATCAGGTAAAGTAGCAGGATACAAAATTAATGCACAGAAATCTCTGGCATTCCTATACACTAATGATGAAACATCTGAAAGAAAAATTAAAGAAACACTCTCATTTGCCGTTGGAACAAAAAGAATAAAATACCTAGGAATAAACCTACCTAAGGAGACAAAAGACCTGTATGCAGAAAACTATAAGACACTGATGAAAGAAAGAAATATGATACAAACAGATGGAGAGATATACCATGGTCGAATTGGAAGAATCAATATTATGAAAACGACTATACTACCCAAAGCAATCTACAGATTCAGTGCAATCCCTATGAAACTACCAGTGACATTTTTCACAGAATTAGGACAAAAAATTGCACAATTTGTATGGAAACACAAAAGACCCCAAATAGCCAAAGCAATCTTGCAAAAGAAAAACAAAGCTGGAGGAATCAGGCTCCCTGACTTCAGACTATACTACAAAGCTACAGTAATCAAGACAGTATGGTACTGGCATAAAAACAGAAATAGGGATCAATGGAACAGGATAGAAAACCAAGAGATAAACCCATGCACATATGGTCACCTTATCTTTGATAAAGGAGGCAAGAATATACAGTGGAGAAAAGACAGCCTCCTCAATAAGTGGTGCTGGGAAAACTGGACAACTACATGTAAAAGAATGAATGAAATTAGAACACTCCCTAACACCATACACAAAAATAAACTCAAAATGGATTAAAGACCTAAATGTAAAGCCAGACAATATAAAACTCTTAGAGGAAAACATAGGCAGAACATTCTATGACATAAATCACAGCAAGATTATTTTATACCCATCTCCTAGAGAAATGGAAATAAAAACAGAAATAAATGGGACCTAAGGAAACTTAAACTCTTTTGCACAGCGAAGGAAACCATAAACAGGACAAAAAGACAACCCTCAGAATGGGGGAAAATATTTGCAAATGAAGCAACTGACAAAGGATTAATCTCCAAAATATACAAGCAGCTCATACAGCTCAATATCAATAAAACAAGCAACCCAATCCAAAAATGGGCAGAAGACCTAAATAGACATTTCTCCAAAGAAGATATAAAGATTGCCAACAAACACACGAAAGGATGCTCAACATCACTAACCTTTAGAGAAATGCAAATCAAAACTACAATGAGGTATGACCTCACACCAGTCAGAATGGCCATCATCAAAAAATCTACAAACAATAAATGCTGAAGAGGGTGTGGAGAAAAGGGAACCCTCTTGCACTCTTGGTGGAATGTAAATTGATACAGCCACTGTGGAGAACAGTATGGAGGGTCCTTAAAAAACTACAAATAGAACTACCGTATGACCCAGCAATCCCACTACGGGGCATATACCCTGAGAAAACCATAATTCACAACGAGTTATGTACCACAATGTTCACTGCAGCTCTATTTACAATAGCCAGGACATGGAAACAACCTCAGTGTCCATCGACAGGTGAATGGATAAAGAAGATGTGGCACATATATACAATGGAATATTACTCAGCCATAAAAAGAAATGAAATGGAGTTATTTGTATTGAGGTGGATGGACCTAGAGTCTGTCATACAAAGTGAAGTATGTCAGAAAGAGAAAAACAAATGCCATATCCTAACACATATATATGGAATCTGAAAAAAAAAAAAAAAAAAAAAAA
>RJWK010001370.1:0-23293 GCA_004363435.1 Platanista minor | reverse complement strand
CAGCTTGTGCTTTGTGACCACCTGGAGGGGTGGGATAGGGAGGCTGGGAGGGAGACACACGAGGGAAGCGATATGGGGATATACATATACGTATAGCTGATTCACTTTATTATACAGCAGCAACTAACAACAATTCAAAGCAGTTATATTCCAATAAAGATGTTAAAAATAAAGTATAAAACAGGAAAATAAATGTCAAATAAGAAAATACGTGCTTGTTCTCTAGGAAAAAAATATATTAGGTACTAAATATTTCCCTTCCTCATTACCTTATACTAGAAAGCACCTTGGACTTAGACTTTTATTTCTTCCCTCACTCAACAAATACACATAGAGCACCTTGACCATTTACATTAGCACCCCCAAAACAAAATACTTAAGTCTAGTTCTAACAAAATACATACAGGATCTATATGACAAAAACTACAAAACTCTGATAAAGATATTAAATAAGAACTAAATAAATGGAGAGATATTCCATGTTCATGGTAGAAGATTCAGGGAGGGGCACGATGTCACTTCTTCCCAAGTTACCTGTAGATTCAATGCAATCACTATAAAAATCCAAGCATGTTATTTTGTGGATATTGACAAATTGATTCCAACTCTTATGTGGAGAGACAAAAGACCCAGTGTAAGCAACTCAATATTGAAGGAGAGAAACAAAGTCATTGTACTGGAATTACCCAATTTCAAGCCCTATCCTAAACCAACAGTAATCAAGACATTTTGATATTGTTGAAAGAATAAACAGACAAGTAGAACAGAATAGAGACCCTCAATATAGGCAACTGAATTTTGACAAAGGAGGACAGACAATATAATTTTAGTATATATATTTATATAATATGTAAGTAGTATTAATATATAAAATATTTATGTTAATAATATAAAGTTTATTAATTGAAGTAATAACTACAAATGTAAAAAGATTAAACACAGTGAGAAAAGTGACACATAAACTGGGTATGAAAAAAGATTCAGCAATATGTAGCCCCCAAAGAGGACTATTTAAAAGAAAAGATAAAGAATATTTGAAAAGAAAAGCTGAAAAAATACAAAGATAAATACTAACCAAATAAAATTGCTAAGGTAGTAACTTCAATATTAGGCTGAATAGAATAAAAGGTGAAGGAATCATAGAGAAATAATATACATTGAAAAAAGAAAAAAGATCAAGAGGATATGTCACACATGCAAATATATGCATTTACAATACAGCTTATCTATTAAAACAATAATTTACAGGATTATCTGGAAGAAATAGAAAAATCAACAACTATAATTAGACATTTTAATGTACTATTTAAGAAGCGAACATATCAAAAATTAAAGCTAAGCAAATTACTGGAAAGGTAAAAAATCACAATTTATAAGTTTGAGTTTATATATGTATATGTATCTATGAATATATGTATATGTACATACACACACACATAACAACTGCTTACAGAAGAAACATGGAGTGCATAAACATTTTGAGTCTACATGAAACATTCACAAAAATAAACTATGTATTAGACCAAGATAGGATATTTTAGCAAGACCACAAAATACAGATTATTGTCTCTAGCAAAAGTATGATACAATTAAAAATCAATGGTAAAAATTGATGTCTGAAAATAATAACCCTACATAACATTTAGCTAAAGAGCATTTCCTAAGGAAATTATAAAATATTTAGCATTTAATGACAAAGTACTAATGGTAAAAGTGTCAGGGGATATAGTTAAGAGGATATAGAGGAGATTTTGTATATTTTTATCTATAAGGAAATAAGAAAGACTAAAAATAAATGAGCAGGGCTTCCCTGGTGGCACAGTGGTTGAGAGTCTGCCTGCCGATGCAGGGGACACGGGTTTGTGCCCCGGTCTGGGAAGATCCCACATGCTGCGGAGCGGCTGGACCTGTGAGCCATGGCTGCTGAGCCTGCGCGTCCGGAGCCTGTGCTCTGCAACGGGAGAGGCCACAACAGTGAGAGGTCTGCGAACCGCAAAAAAAAAAAAAAAAAGAAAAAAGACTGATCACCAAAAAACAAAGAAACAAAACAAATAAAAACCAGAGGGAGGAGGGACAGAAATTAAAGATAAAACAAAGAGGCAAGAGTTATAAAATACTATTACAAACATCTGTATGTCAAGAAATTTTTGAACTACAGAATATGAATACATTTTGGAGAAAATAGAGTAGCCTTGTACCAATAGAAAAAATAAATCAAATTTTCCGTAATAATGAAAAATTTAACCTCCGACACAACAAACATTATTCTTTAAAGTAATATCAATTCTAAAATGAGGCTTCTGAATTTATTCATGTGTTCTTGTTTAGAAAATATGTTTTGACTGTTAAAAGACAACTAATGGGAAAAATTCAAATGTCCTTATAAATAAAAATTAGAATTGAGCCACTTAACTCATTTTACCATGTGTTTCCTAAAGACGTCTTTATGACTATTAAATCTGATTGGAGACAGAGCTTTGAACCTTTGGTCAGATAGCTTGCTAATATACGTACTTGAATTACACAGATTTACCCAGCAGAGTAACGCACAGGAACATATCCTACCCTACCAAGACTCCCATAAAATTGGGAGCAGTCCAGGACACACTGTCTCTGCAGGTAATTATTCCTAAAAGGAAGGAGGAAAGACCTAAACTTGTACAGACATTTTTTCCAAAGGTACCACAGAAAGGTGTGAGAAGTAAGGAAGAAGGCAGAGGTGGTACCCATGGCCAATGGAAATCACTCCAGAAATAAAGTAACGGAGGAAGGACGTTCCCCCCTATATCTACCAGTGAGCATGGATTTAAGGCACTTTGGTGTCTTATAATAAATGCTAAATTTAGGGTTCTTTTCTACATAGACAATGAGGCATTATTCCATGTTTCCATATTAAAATCTATTCAACAAATAGGAATAAAGCTCAGGTGAAAAGATATTCTTATCTATCCAGATCCATTAAATTCCAAAAGCCAATCCTCTGAAACAGAACCTATGTAGAAATGAAAGAAACTAATCAGAAAAGTTGTGGATGGCTAGAGAGCAGAAGTATACTGCATGAATCCAGCAGCTAAGTCCTGGGTATGTCCGATTGTTTGTACTGCCAAAAGCAAGTCTTTGGTTAATCAGGAGCACACTTTGGTCTGGTGGCTGGGTGAGCACAGTTAGTAATTTCATGCAAAGCAAGTGAAGTTTAGCAAGGTTGGCTCGGGTTCAGATACAAGACCAACATTTACCCCTGCAGCCATCTATAGTTCAGCCTCTTCTCTTAAAACAGCTAAAATAATAAAATCTCGGGCCTCCCTGGTGGCGCAGTGGTTGAGAGTCCGCCTGCCGATGCAGGGGACACGGGTTCGTGGCCCGGTCCGGGAATATCCCACGTGCCGCGGAGCGGCTGGGCCCGTGAGCCATGGCCGCTGAGCCTGCGCGTCCGGAGCCTGTGCTCCGCAACGGGAGAGGCCACAACAGTGAGAGGCCCGCGTACTGCAAAAAAATAATAATAATAATAAAATCTCACAGAGATATTTTCAATATTTCAAAAACTTTTATCACATAGTCTATCCTCAAATACTTACCTAACATAAATAGTGTGGTTGTTATTTTCAGCATCTTACACAAAATTTTTGTAATAATTAACACCTAGCTGGTATGCCCAGCTCGGCTGTTTTGTGTTCAACTCTTAAATTGGATTAAATATATTCACCATTATGTAATTGATATGAGGATTCAAAGAAACCTAAAAACATTGAAGGTATTGTTATTACTAAAATTACAATAGAGCAGTATACCATAGTATGGTATTTTCTAAAAAGTCTGGGCTAGGAGCCAAAATCCTAAATTCACATCTTAACATCCTAGTTCTTCCCCTCTGTAATACATCACTTTAGGAAATTCACTTAATTTCCCTGGGCATCATGTATAAAAATGCCTTCAGCTTTGGCATTCTGTGATTGTAAGCTAAAACCATATTAACTAAAATCTAAGACATCTCATTGTCAATTCTTTGTAATTTCCTTAAAATCATTGTGCTTCATTTTTTTTGGTCTCAACCTATTTTTTTCTATTGTTTACTGCATTTGTTTATAATATATTATTTCTGGAACTTTATAAAGATCTTAACTTCCAAAGAGTGCCAATTATGGTGGGGACTCTCAAACTTTAAAAGGCAAGAATTAGATAAGGCTGGCTTTCTTGGATGTTCACACCAGGATGTTTTTTACTAAAAGTTTTTTTATTTTAAGGGCCTAGAGTATATTCTAACTGGAAACCCTTCAGCCACAAAAACTGAGGAAAGAAAGCATGGTGTTCCTGGAAACTGGTTAAGGAGTTTCTTTAATAATAGTATATTTCAGATTCTGGGTCTAGAGGTACTGGGATTCACATATCTTGTAGAAAATGAAAAGGATTAATGCAGGTTTTCTGACTGCAACTATGTTTAAGTAGAGTTGTTTCTGAGGAGTCAATCAGAGCTCATCCATGTATGACTACCTCATTTCCATGGTAACCTCAGCTATAGTAAATAAAACCAGGATCCCAGAAGTAAGCCACCAAGTTCTCTGATAACACAAATATCTATGAACCAAAATGTATGGACCACTGCCTTTACTTTTGGGAAAACACGTTTTGGAAAATTTTTACTTAAGGCTCTCTTTGTTTTAAACCAAAATTTACTAGGTATGGTTATCTTGAATCCAAGGCTAGAAATAAGTTCACTAAAATATAACAGCAAAGGAACTGCAAAAATCATGTATACTGATTAGGTGCCATAAAATAACCAAGGAGGAGGGAGAGAAAAAGATTTTTTGATAAACATACAAATTAAAAAGCCTTAACAGTCTGGGGCCATTTTTGTAAAGCTAATCAGCCATGTACAGCTAAATAGCTTCCAAGTTCATCATTGTAATAAAAGTAGACCAGAATAATCACCACATGTTAAATTATGCTTTTTATACTGTGTTCCAAAGTCCACAAAAAATTGGTGTCAAAGTAAAAACTTTACCTCAAAAAGTTTTAAATGTAGAACATACAAACAAATAATGACTTTTGCAGGAAGAAGTTTCATTTATGTGAAATGCTTTATTTCTATATAATGCCTGAGAAGTAAGCCGTTGTTTTACTCTAGAGCTGACTAAATGTCAACTCTTTGATTCTATAACGTTAACCATCAAGATTTTAAATGCATTAAATTCCATGTTGCCTTAAGACAAGTAAACATTTGCTTTACTTACCTGATTGTCTGTCTTCCCCACTAGAAGGATGGGAATTTTTGTCTCTGTTTGTTGGTATATCCGCAGCACCTAAATTAATGCTGGCACATACTAGTTGTGTAATAATTTTTATTTTTGATTTATAATTCATGAGGAATAAAGGAATATTAAAAGCATATTTTGTGATACCACTCTGCAAAACTGATATTAACCCATAGCACTTTTGTTATTTAAGCCTCCATCTTTAATTCCTGGGAGCAGACCTCTTCAATTAAAAACCCATTCCTAACAAAGTTAGTAAAATTTAAGTAAATAAAATGACAAATAATGCTAATAGAAAAAATAGTAATAGAACTAATCCTAGTGTGATCTCTAGCATGTTAAATAAAAACAATTCTTTCTCTGTATATCCCTGGTAGAACTTTTTACTTTATTTTGTGTCTGTCTTTGCTTTATTTTGTTTTGTTTTTCTTTCCTTTAACATTTAAAAGTTAACTCCATTTTCCTAATGTACAGTTAAATAAAACAAAAAAGAAATAGATGGATAGATCTGCTTTCAAACCTATGAACTATATACATATATATATATATATATATATATATATATATGAGTCTCTTTATACAAAACACATGTGCATACAAACAAAAACTATGTGAGTTTCTGGACTACTTTCTAAGACACACAAAATAAGGTGCAGGATACTTCCCAAAGTACAAAACACTGCCAAAGAAAATAAAATATTGTTAAAATAATAACTATCATTCATGGAATCCTTACTAAATGCCACGTTGTATATTTATGTACCTAATTCATCTATCTAATCTCATTTAATACCCACAAAACTCCTGTATTAGTTTTCTATTGCTGCTGAAACAAATTACCATAAAAATTAGTGGCTTAAACAACATAATTTATTATCTGCAGTTCTGTAGAAGTCTGACTCAGGGCTCACTGGGCTTAAATCAAGATATTGTCAGGGTTGTGTTCCTTTTGGAAGCTCTAGGGGTGCATGAAAGTTGGAGTTAACTAAATGTAGGCTTGAAACACATTTCCATTCCAAGAAGGGCAGCTTTGGGCAAGTTATTCACGGTAACCTCATATGTGTAATGGAGATAATTCCTTCCTTACAGCAATTTTCTGACAAATAAGCCATTATGTATATAGAGCATCTGCCGCAATGATTGACACATAAAAAATACCTACCCACCTCTTGAATTTCACTTATTATGCACATATTGACCAGTGAACTAAATTGCGGATTTGCTGTTTGTGAGTCATGTGTCCTAGAATAAACCATTTTGCCTCTTTGATCCACAGTTTCTTTACCTATGAAAGAGGACTTACAAAAAATCAATTTGCCCTGAGAATTAAGTGAGATCCAAGGTATGAAAGCACTTGTAAACTGTTAAAATAATTTGCTAATGTTATTCTGAGGCCACTGGTTTAAAGTTCAGGAATTCTTAAATCTGAAATGGTTATCAGTGTTCCACATCTCAGAAGACAAAGGGCCAATGAGCTGTCTCATTTTCAATTCCAACATTGCATAACTATTAAAGGCAAACCCAGGAAATATTTCTGAGCCAAAATTCAGAAGTTTTTCCCTAGGCTTCTAACACCAATTGTCCTTCTATGTAATACACTCTAACAAAAAAATTCTAGGAACTGTTCTCCAAGTGCATGTCTGCAATTTCAAACAGACTCACGCTGCCATCTGCTCCTTCTGATAAGAGACTCATCTGTCTGCTGAGAAAGTAGGGAAAAGGCTCACTAAGAAAGAATAATGCGATTCTTCAGCCCCTACAGCCTTGCTGGGTGGCTCACAGACATGCACCAACTAATTAGGGGTCAAACCAACATTTTTAGGATGTATTTGGATGGGATTTGAATTCACTGTGACTGCACTCTGAACAGCACTACATACAGCTACTGATGTAATTTGGACAATGAGCCCAGCATCTGCTACCTTTCAGCAATAAGGCATAACAAGAGAGAAGTATGATTAAGGGAATTCAACTACCTCAGTGGTTTTCATGATTTTAAAAAGCTGAAATGAGAGGTGTTTCTACATAGACAAAGGAACATGTGTATGTTTGTGCTTGTGTATATATGATCTAAGAATAACTATAATAATGTAGCTTTCTCATGTTAATGAAAATTATAAAATCAAACTTTTTTTAGATTTAAGGGAAAAATTAAACTTTAAAAAATAATACAAATAAAGCCTTCAATTCACAATAATTATCAGGATTTTAGTCATTAACATAATACATTAAATTATATAAGTGATACAATTCCTATTATGTCTACATTGGGTTTATAGTTAGAAAGGAAATTGAGATATTTACCCACATATATATGCCTGTATATGCACAGAAAATTCCTGGAGGTACATGCAAAAAAACTGTTAATAACGCATATCTCTTGGGAGTAGAATAAAATTTTGGTTGGCAGGGAAGTTGGGAGAGGAGAAATTTTAACTTTTTATCAATTACCTTCCTGTACTCTGATTGTTTTGAAATACTGAACCTATATTACTTTATATAATTAAAAAACACTCATCTAGGGCTTCCCTGGTGGCGCAGTGGTTGAGAGTCCGCCTGCCGATGCAGGGGACACGGGTTCGTGACCCGGTCCGGGAAGATCCCACATGCCGCGGAGCCGCTGGGCCCGTGAGCCATGGCCGCTGAGCCTGAGCGTCCGGAGCCTGTGCTTCCGCAAAGGGAGAGGCCACAACAGCGAGAGGCCCGCTTACCGAAAACAAACAAACAAACAAACAAAACAAAACACACAAGAAAACACTCATCTAATTAAAAAAGGGAATTAGAAATTAAATCTAATTTGATCTAATCAGTCTAATTTTAAAGAGTAATTTTGCACTTGGAATCAGGAAATCAAGTTAGTTTTTCTCTTCTACTGGCAGTACTGAAATTGATATTGAGGGACTTCATCTGATTGATCTTTCTTTCTCATCAATGAAATTGCAACAATATAATCAGACCTAGTCCATCTTTCAGAGCTCTGTTAGGGCTAAAACCAGACTTACTGTAAAATACTGTATTATTAGTATTATTATGGTAGTAAACTGTGGTCGTGTCTAGCCATCAAGAGATGGAGGCAGTTTTGTATACAGAAAATTTCCATTTGCTTGAATAATTCAAATAATGCTACCAACAAAACCAGATATTCATTCAAAATATCAAAATTATATTTTTAAATGAAGGCTATATGCTGACAATGTTGCAGAATATTTATACCTTAAAATAGCTATTTCATAAGTTTTCAAGACAAAAAGTACTGGAGAATTGATATTGTTATTCAAAATCCCATATTTGACATTTCTTTCACTTAGCATTCATTTTAACTCATTAGGAAAGACTCACCAAGAGTGATGATAAGAATATAGGTCTTTGACTTTTACCAATATTTTGCTTTGTTTTTCTACTCCCATAGGATACATTAACTGCAATTCTTGATTTGTATTTTTGAAAGTTCTACAAAACAACCTCCCAGCTGAAATGGGAAAGTAGGCTATAAACTGGAGAGATAAAAGAAGGCTGCAGTTTCCCATTTTATCCCTTTCTTCCCCCTTAATTTTTTTCTCCAGCTAACTCTGAGCCTACCTGAGAGTTTGGGGATGGAGGGGAGGAGTAAAAATCAGTCTAAATGAATGAATGAATAAGTCAAAGAATCAACCAATCTTGACAACCTGAGCTTCATGTCTTCAGCTACAGAGAGAGGATGAAAAGGGATATTTGTTTGTTTCAAGGCAGAGAAAGACAAAGAGTAAATGTAACTAACGGGAAATCTTCACAAAGTTTGCGGGATCTATAATCTTCTGAGGTTCTGTGAGTGCTTATATGCTGTTGCTCACATAATCCCCATGCTTCTGCAGCAAGTAATATGTGTGTTCATGTATTTTAATTCTTAAGTCCTCTACTATTAGTAGGTGTGTTAATGAAGCTAGATGAATCATCACATTTCTGTGATTATTTGTATGGTTATATGTATGCTATGGTTGGGTTTTTGTAT
The DNA here is from genome assembly GCA_004363435.1 of Platanista minor. NCBI lineage: Eukaryota > Metazoa > Chordata > Mammalia > Artiodactyla > Platanistidae > Platanista > Platanista minor. Next base: position 14,056 of record RJWK010001370.1, on the reverse strand, counting down.
GCCCCAGTAGCAAATGTCAAAATAGAATAATGGAAACAATAATGGCAAAAATAATCCATACAGGGAAAAGGGATCCTTTTCTTTGCACAGGTTTTCAGCAACTTAGAGGAACATGCAACATCCTTCCGCAATAGGACATTCTTTTCTTCCAGCCAATGACAAGCTAATAGCAATATAATACCTAGTATATTTCTAATACCTCTTCCCCAAGGAGGCCACAGTATTTTGCAGATATTATCTCATAAATCTCCAGATTTCTGTGCACTTTGGAGGAACTATGTATTATTAAAGTCACTTTACTTAGCTGAATCAGGGCACAGAGAGGGAATATGTATTCCAAGAAAAACAGCAAGATGGTTATAGGACTTAAACTTCATCCCATTGAGTCTGTGTTTTTGTTTGTTAGTTAGGGATTTGTTTTCATTTAATGATGGTTATTTTGCTCCTGAGATCCATGGACGAGCAGTATCAGCATCACCTGGGAACCTATTAGAAATTAGACTCTCAGGCCTCATTTCAGACCCACTGAACCATAATCTGCATTTACCGAGATAGCCAAATGACTTGTATGTTCACTGAAGTTTGAGAAGTAAGAGACTATTGCATTAAAAAGACCTAACAACTTTCATGCTTTTTAAGATTCTCCCTACACATATGTAGATGGCAGATACTGGGTAGCTATTCACCAACCTCATTTCTCTTTCCTTCTGAGAACACTGCCGGATTACATTTCCCACTTTCTCTTGCAGTTAGGTGTGATCATGTATCTGACCTTTGGCCAATTACATTTGGGTGGACGTGATAAGCACTCTTTTTAGTCTTAGCCCACATGACCCTATGCTCGTTGTCTCTCTTATTCTTATCTCAGTTTAGAGAGTGACCAGGAATGTAGTGAATGCACTGAAGTTAACAGTTTTGTGGGATTTTTTAAAGTATTTATTGGAGTATAGTTGATTTACAATGTTATGTTAGTTTCAGGTGTACCACAAAATGAATCAGTTATACATATATTATACATATATCCACTCATTTTTAAAATTCTTTTACCATATAGGCCATCACAGAGTATTGAGTAGAGTTCCGTGTGCTATAGAGTAGGTTCTTATTAGTTATCTATTTTATATATGTAGTATGTGTATATGTCAATCCCAATCTCCCAGTTTATCCCTCCCCCCACCTTGCCCCCTGCTAACCATAAGTTTGTTTTCTACATCTGCGACTCTACTTCTCTTTTGTAAATAAGTTCATTTGTACCCTTCTTTATATTCCACCGGTAAGTGATATCATGTATTTGTCTTTCTGTGTCTGACTGACTAACTTCATTCAGTATGACAGTCTCTAAGCCCATTCACGTTGCTGCAAATGGCATTATTTTGTTCTTTTCTATGGCTGAGTACTATTCCACTGTATATATGTACCACATCTTCTTTATACATTCCTCTGTTGATGAACATTTAAGTTGCTTCCATGTCCTGGCTATTGTAAATAATGCTGCAATGAACATTGGGGTGCATGTATCTTTTCGATTTATGGTTTCCTCCAGGTATATGCCTAGGAGTGGGATTGCTGGGTCATATGGTAGTTCTCTTTTTAGTGTTTTAAAGAACCTCCATACCGTTCTCCATAATGGCTGTACCAATTTACATTCCCACCAACAGCGTAGGAGGGTTCCCTTTTCTCCACACCTTCTTCAGCATTTATTGTTTGCAGACTTTTTGATGATGGCCTTCTGACCGGTGTGAGGTGATACCTCACTGTAGTTTTGATTTGCATTTCTCTAATAATTTGTGATGTTAAGCATCTTTTCATGTGCTTTTTGGCCATCTCTATGTCTTCTTTGGAGAAATGTCTATTTAGATCTTCTGCCCATTTTTTGCTTGGGTTGTTTGTCTTTTTGATATTGAGCTGCATGAGCTGTTTGTATATTTTGGAGATTAATCCCTTGCTTCATTTGCAAAAATTTTCTCCCATTCTAAGGGCTGTCTTTTTGTTTTGTTTATAGTTTCCTTTGCTCTGCAAAAGCTTACAGAGTTTTAAACAGCTTGGATCCCTAAATGCCTTGGACTGCATGAGGAAGAGAAAATGCTCTTGTGTTTAGCCATTGAGTTTCAGGGTTTACCTGTTTGAGGTAACATTTTGAACTTTTTCAGAGGTAATTATTAAGCTTTAAAAATAGTAGCTTGAATTGTGATACAGTTAAAAGAATGTTAGGTGAATAATATTGGGCTAGTTTTATCCCTTTAACTGAATGAGCACAGCCTCAATTCCTTTGGACTCATTTTATGTCATGTTTCCCTTTCTTCATAACTTCCTTATTCATGACTTCTTAGGTCTAGAATTCTTTACATTGCTTAATTATTCTCATTTTCAAAGTCAGGGAAAATTTAGAGAAAAATTACTAGTTATGATCCCAATTTTGTAGATGCACCATGCCCCCGATCTACATTATTACTTATGTATGGCACCAGGAGGACTATGGAGGTTTATAAACATAATAGCATCCCTTATTCATTTTTCTTTTTGAGAATATGTTTAATAATTTATGTATCTATTCAGAATGTTTGTTTATTTAGTCTTTATTATAAGTGAGCCACTTGTGGAAAAATTATAGACATCCCCACTGGCAGAAAAATACCTCTTCTGACTGACGGAGTTTTAATAAATGATTTATAATTAGATCTCTGATTTCTTCTTATGACTGGTCTCCTCAAACACACCACACTTTCAGACATAGATACAAACACAGTTTCTATTTTGAATAGAATCTCTACATTCACATGGAGAAAATGATCTAAAATGGAGAATCATTGCATATCTTTTTATAAATATTTCTCTGTAGAATAAAACCATAAAATGCACAGTGTCTGATTTTGTACTACACAGCTCAAGTCATTTGTCAGCCATTCAATAGTAGTGACTATTTCTTTTTTTTTACGAATTTGAAGACTTATTACAAAGAAGGGAAATAAGACCTTACCAAGAAAAAAAAAGATTTTTCAAAGAAAATTTTTTGAAGAGTAAAATCAATGCTGGTTTATTTCTCTTATCTTGTTTTACTTATAAAACATTCATAAATTGAAACAAAAAATTAATATTGATTAGTAACCATAATTAATGTAAAGTGATTTGCTTGTGCTATTTAAGCTAAATTAATTTGAGACATAAAAAACAAGAGTATTTTTAAATATTTTAAAGATTTTGAGGGAAATTATCTTTTTATTTTTTTAATTTTTTAAAATTTTTGGCTGCATTGGGTCTTCGTTGCTGTGTGTGGGCTTTCTCTAGTTGCAGCGAGCAAGGGCTACTCTTCGTTGTGATGTGTGGGCTTCTCATTGCGGTGTCTTCTCTTGTTGTGGAGCATGGGCTCTAGACACGTGGGCTTCAGTAGTTGCAGCATGCAGGCCCTAGAGTACACGGGCTTCAGTAGTTGCGGCACACAGGCTCTAGGGCATGTGGGCTTCAGTAGTTGTGGCATGCAGTCTCAGTAGTTGTGGCTCGTGGGCTCTAGAGCACAGGCTCAGTAGTTGTGGCGCACAGGCTTAGTTGCTCCATGGCATGTGGGATCTTCCCGGACCAGGGATCAAACCCGTGTCCCCTACATTGGCAGGCGGATTCTTAACCACTGCACCACCAGGGAAGTCCAGAGGGAAACTATTTTTAGTACTACATAGATTGTTCAATTCTTTTCTTTGAATTTTTAATATAATTTTAATCCTTGTGCCAAGATTTTAGTTCTATTCTTGCCTTGGTTTTCTTCATTACACAGCCACTAATTATAATAATAATAATAAATAGGGTATTTATATCATCTCACCTGGAGATTACAGGAAATATTCTTAGTCAGTTATTATGGGACAATTCTCAGGAAGCTTTGTTCCAGGTCGATTTATTGGGGTGCTGAAGGGGTAGGTCCAGAGCTCAGGTCTGCCTTATAAAAAAAATAAAACTTTAATTTTGATCACCCATTTTAGACAATTATAAAAATATGTTTATTGAATATATTCTGCTTTGGGGTTCCAGAAAATGAGTTATTTGAGGTTAAGTTTGGGGCTTTTTGTTTCTTCTATTATTTAGAGGTTTAACTCCACCTGAAGATACATCAGAAAATGTACTTGGCTTTGTTTTAAAAAATAATTCTCAAAGAATAGTAAGGGCTATTATTTTGTACAAGGTACAACTTGTTCGTTTGCATCATTTTCTTAATTTATCCTGCATCCTCTTATACCTTGGAATGTGTAAACACATTATACCATGCAGCTTCTTTCACTTTTTCCTTTCTGTACACCTTTCAAAGTTTTGAAAGCCTTTTCAAAAACTTTGTTCAAAACAAAGTTTTGAAAGCCTTTTCAGGCCATCCTCTTCAGAGACCCAGAAACTACTTCTTTTTCAGAGCGCTTACTACTTCTTCCTGGTGATCCACTGTTGGTAGTGCAGCTCTCTGTGATTTCAGGAGCCACCTGCTCAGTCAGGGTCATAGATGATCTGGCCCACACAAGGATTTTTCTCTACCGTCCCACTCTTTCCCCAACCCTCTGCCATTCATCATTCATTCTTAAAACTTTTATTTGTGGAAACTTTATGACTCTTCCAATAGAAAACTGAACATTTGTACAAACATTAAATTCCAATTCCAATTTTCATAGGTCCACAGACTACTTAAAGTATTTTCATTGACCTCTGTTTAAAAACCTCTGTTTTAGGTGGCTTGCCATGATTGCTTAATCAAGTCTTGAGTTTTAGTTTCCTTCCTGGATTAGAATCGCCCTTGCACTGCCTGCACTTCAAAATATACACAATCCAGTGACTGGATAGGACTTGGAACATGCCACTCAAAGATAGAACAGGTTTGGGAATCATTTCCACTTCCAAATTCCATGAAATAGCTGCGTTGTCTACTCAAAGCCTGCCACTCCACACAGCTGATTGGATTTACCTCCTCTTCTGTTGCAACCTTTTTCTTCCCTAATATTAAGTTAACCAAAGTTATGGGAGGTGTTCTAAGATGCCCACCCCCTTCCTGTATTTTTTCATTCTCTGGTAAATTATAACAGAGATAGAAACAGAAAAAAATAAACAAACACCTTTGAAAGGTGTTTAATACATTTTTGTCTATCTGTATTTATCATTCAATAATCTTGAAACAAAATCTTCTGCTTGAGAGGAAACTTAAGAAACTTTAATCAGGGTTTTGGAACTTAAATCCAAGGCCATCACAGTTATCGATGGTATTGCATTGCAGATTTGACTTTGTCATTGTTGTCCCCCTTCAGTAAGACACTGCAAGTAAATAATTCCCTTTGTTCATTCTTAAAAATGTGGAGACGTGTCAGGGAAAAATGAAAGTAGAAAATACTGTTCATCTCTCCACAGAGAAGATGAATAGGCATCTTTGTTTGTAATGTCTGGGATTTGGCAGAGCTATACTCAAGGAAGAAAAATAAGTATGTGTGAGTTTCCAAGGAAGAGCCCTTTGTAGTGGACAGTCAAACTCAGTTGTCTGTGAATAAATCATTAAAGGATAGAACATCTATTTTGAAATTGAGATCCAAAAAGAGGAGGACTGGGGTCCTGGAAGGAGAATTTTGGAAGAAAGATGAAACAGATTTGAGTCCAGTCCAGTCCACAATATAGGTTCCAGGCTTTGTTCCTGACCCAGAGGGAGCTGGTGGCAGGGTACCGGGGGAACAGTCACTTTGAAACATAACATTTCATCATCCACGCTACAGGACCCATCCCAGATTACCCCACCAGGTAAAGAGGCTTATAAACATTTCCTCATTTTATTGCTACCACTCCACCATTATGAGCATGTTAGGACAATTTCAAAAAATTATTCCAATATATTTCAAGACCTAGAGGACTAATGGACATGTAATGGATCAGTCAATTATAAGTCAACTATTAAATCCAACAACTAAGAGGAATGGATATACCTATTAACATGTACCATGTTTTAAGCAGCATCCTAGTGTTATTTGTGCTGTTATTTCTAATTCAAATAAATGTACTGAATAAGAATTATTGTGTTAGGCATATTGTGTGTGATAGACATGTACTATTCCTAATTCTGACAACAATGCTGAGATAGATATTGTTATCCTCATTCAACAGCTGAAGAACTTGGGATCCCTAGGGTTAATTAATTTGCCCAAGGTCAAGCAGCTATAAGGCTGCAGGGCTGTGATTTAAATCAAGACCTGTGTGAAATGCGTAGTTGTACAGAGAATTAGATACATGTGTGTCATATTAACTTTTCACCTTCAGATGAAACACTGACTCAAGTTATTTTAAGATGAGGTTATCATTTTTGATGGCTCACACACTCTAATCATCATCAGATATTATTCTTAGTACTGACCAATTTGAGTAAACTGCTTATTATCTGCCTACAGTTCTCTTGGTCACCACAGAGACTGAGTACATAAGTATAATCCAGCTTTATTCCATGTTTAAGAATCAGACTTTTTGCCTTCCCTGTTCCTTGTTAGGGCTCTTTAAAAGGACATAAAGGTATTTGTAGAACAATATTATTATGACTGGAGTTGAGGCAATTTCCTTGAGCAGAATTATAGTAGATGTCTTATGGTCATCTCCTGTGAAACAGTAGCTTCCAAACATCATCATAAGCCTAAATTTCAAAGCCTGGATTTTTAAAAAATATTTATTATGGTATAGTTAATTTACAATGTTGTGTTATTTTCAGGTGTACAGCAAAGTGAATCTGTTATACATATACATATATCCACTCTTTTTAAAATTCTTTTCCCATACAGGCCATTACAGAGTATTGAGTAGAGTTCCCTGTGCTATACAGTAGGTCCTTATTAGTTATCTATTTTATATATAGTAGTGTGTATGTGTCAATTCCAGTTTTTCAATGTATCTCCCCCTTTACCTGCCAGTAACCGTAAGTTTATTTTCTACATATGTAACTCTATTTCTGTTTTGTAGATAAATTCAGCATACTTCGAAAAGATATGTGCACCCCAGTGTTCATTGCAGCACTATTTACAATAGCCAGGACATGGAAGCAACCTAAATGTCCATCAACAGAGGAGTGGATAAAGAAGATGTGGTACATATAAGCCTGGATTTTTTAACATAATAAATCATCTCCAGTCTTTAGCCACACACCCCTCCCCCCAATTACTGTGCCTTTTATCTTTTCAATGACCAGAACTAATACACTGCAGAAATTTTTAATTCCAAAACTCCATTCATTCACTATAACTTCAGCCCCACAACTTAATTATTCCTAACAGATATGTTCATCAAATCAGAAATTTCCAAGCTCTAGATTGCCTGGTTTTTCTCCAGGCTCAATATAGCCACTTAGATCTTGTTTCTTTCTTCTCTGTATTAGAATCTGTGACTGAGCACCTGAACTAAACTCTTAGCAATACCTTATATTTCCTTTTTTTTTTAATTATATAAGTTTCAGGTGTACAGCATTATCATTCAACATCTGTATACACCACAGTGTGATCACCACCACAAGTCTAGTTACCGTACATCACCATACAGTTGACCTCCTTCACCCATTTCTCCCACCCCCCAGCCCCCTTCCCTCTGGTAACAACTAATCTGTTCTCTGTAGCTATGAGTTTGGTTTTGCTATATTTTGTTTATTTATTTCTTTTGTTTTAGATTCCACATGTGAGTGAAACCATATGGTATTATCTTTCTCTGATTTATTTCACTTACCGTAATACCCTCAAAGTCCATCCCTGTTGTTGCAAATGGCAGGATTTCATTCTTTTTATGGCTGAGTAGTATTCCGCTGTATATGAATATCACATCTTCTTTATCTATTCATCTATCAATGGACACTTAGGTTGTTTCCATATCTTAGCTACTGTAAATAATGCTGCAATGAGCATAAGGGTGCATATATCTTTCCAAGTTAGTGTTACTGTGTTCTTCAGATAATGCCCAGAAGTGGAATAGCTGGGTCATAAGGTGGGTCTATTCTTAATATTTTTAGGAATCTCCACACTCTTCCGTAGTGATGGCACCAATTTATAGTCCCACCACAGTATACAAGTCTTCCCCTTTCTCCATATCCTCTCCAACACTTGTTGTTTCTTGTCTTGTCTGTTAGCCATTCTGACAGGTGTGAGGTGGTATCTCATTGTGATTTTGATTTACATTTTCCTGATAATTAGTGATGTTGAACATCTTTCCATGTGCCTGTTGGCAATCTATATGTCTTATTTGGAAAAATGTCCATTCAGATCCTCTGCCCATTTTTTTTAAATGGGTTGTTTGGTTTTTTGTTGTTGAATTGGATGAGTTCTTTATCCATTTTAGATAATTAACCCCTTATCAAATATATGTTTACAAATACCTTCTCCCATTCAGTAGCTTTCCTTTTCACTTTGATAATGGTTTCCTTGATGTGCTGTTTTTAGTTTGATTTGTTTATATTTACTTTTGTTGCCCTCGCCTGGGGAGTAAGATCCATAAAAACATCACTCTGACTGATGTCAGTGAGATTACTGCCCATGTTTTCTTATAGGAATTTTATGATTTCATGTCTCACATTCAAGTCTTTAATCCATTTTGAGTTAATTTTTGTGTATAGTATAAGATAGTGGTCTTGTTTAACTCTTTTGCATGTGGCTGTCCAGTTTTCCCAACACCGTTTATTGAAGAAGCTGTCCTTTCTCCATTGTATGTTATTTGCTCCTTTGTCATAGATTAATTGTTCATATGTGTGATGGCTTATTTCTGGGCTCTCAGTTCTGATACACTGATCTGTGTGTCTGTTTTTGTGTTCCATATTGTTTGGATTATTATAGAATTGTAGTGTAGTTTGGAATCAGGAAGCTTCACACCTCCACCTTTGTTCTTCTTTCTCAAGATTGTTTAGGCTATTCAGGGTCTTTTGTGGTTCCATAAAAATTTAAGAATTATTTGCTCCAGTTCTATGAAAAATGCCATTGGAATTTTGAGAGGGATTGTACTGAATCTATAGATTGTTTTGGACGTTTTAACAATATGAATTATTCCACTCTATGAGCACAGAATATCTTCCCATTTTGTACGTCTTCTTCAGTTTCTTTCATTAGTGTCTTACGGTTCCAGTGTAGAGGTCTTTCATCTCCTTGGTTAAATCTATTCTTAGGTAATTTATTCTTTTTGATGCAGTTGTAAATGGAATTGTTTTCTTAATTTCTCTTTCTGCTGGTTTGCTATTAATGTATAGAAATGTCAGAGGTTTCTGCATATTTATTTTGAACACTACTTTGCATTGTGTTACAGCTTTCTTTATTTTTTAGTTACTTATTTATTTATTTTCACATCTAGGCAGCAAAACTCCACTTTTGGGTCCTCTGGGTCAACAATACAATCCCACTTTTTTCACTACCTATCACCAAGTTATTGAATACTAGTGCATAGATTAGAACAAAATCAGTATGTAAATTAACACCAGTAAAATTGCAAAGAGTTTCAATTACAATTTTAGCTGGTCCACTCGGTCATTTTAGATATTCTTTTTTATCTTGTTTTTTCATTTCTTTCAAGTATTCCAGAAATTCACCTCTCCTCTTAAGTCATTTGAATATCCATCAACTTTGCTTTTAGCAGAAAAACTAAAAATCATAATCTCTCTAATTTTCTTTCCTTTATAATTTAAAATATATATTATCACCATCCTTACCCCTTCTCCTACTTGAAAATGTAAGAGAATAATACAATCTGCTTCATAATAACATGGTTCATTCACTAATGCTTTTGACATCAAGACCTCCCATCTTTTGCTTTTTTCCAGGGCTTTGTTCCACCAGTCCTGTACCTTCTCTAGCTGTTTCTTTTGCAACCTGTAAACATATCTGAATCTCTATTTTATCTTAAAAATAATCTCTCTCTCTTAACTATATGCCCTCTTTATACTCCTGAAAAATCTTGTTCCTCTTCATACAAACGTCTAAAAGAAGTAAACATCTTTCTTGTTTTCACCCTCTCATCTGTTTCACTCAACTAAATACAGTAATTCAGTTTCTTTCAGTACCACACTCCCAAAGCAGCACTTTCTGAGATCACCAGAGACGTTCTGATGCCCACACCCTATGAATATATAATGTGTTTATCCTAACTCTGCTAGATATTGCTAATTGCATTTGCTAATTTGTCACTGCATTCTAAATATTCTTTAGATCCTTGGCTTCTGTGATTCTCTATTCTTCTAGTTTTGCTTGTACTCCTCCAGTAATTCCTATTCTGTCTCTTTTTAAAAAAATACACTCTGGGGGCACTGAGAAAATGGTGGAGGAGTAAGAAACGGAGATCACCTTCCTCCCCACAAATACATCAAAAATACATCTACATGTGGAACAACTCCTACAGAACACCTACTGAACGCTGGCAGAAGACCTCAGACCTCCCAAAAGGCAAGAAACGCCCCACGTACCTGGGTAGGGCAAAAGAAAAAACAGAGGCAAAAGAATAGGGATGGGACCTGCACCTCTAGGAGGGAGCTGTGAAGGAGGAAAAGTTTCTACACACTAGAAGCCCCTTCGCGGGCGGAGACTGCGGGTGGTGGAGGGGGGAAGCTTCGGAGCCGCGGAGGAGAGCACCGCAACAGGGGCGGGGAGGGCAAAGCGGAGAGATTCCCGCACAGAGGATCCGCGCCGACCGGCACTCACCAGCCCGAGAGGCTTGTCTGCTCCCCCGCCGGGGCGGGCGGGGCTGGGAGCTGAGGCTCAGGCTTCGGAGCTTAGATCTCAGGGAGAGGACTGGGGTTGGCAGCGTGAACACAGCCTGAAGGGGGCTAGTGCGCCACAGCTAGCCGGGAGGGAGTCCGGGAAAAGGTCTGGACCTGCCGAAGAGGCAAGAGACCATTGTTTCGGGGTGTGCAAGGAGAGGGCATTCAGAGCACCGCCTAAATGAGCTCCAGAGACAGGCGTGAGCCGCGGCTATCAGCGCAGACACCAGAGACAGGCATGAAACACTAAGGCTGCTGCTGAAGCTACCAAGAAGCCGGTGTGCGGGCACAGGTCACCCTCCACAACTCTCTTCCGGGGAGCCTGTGCAGCCCGCCAACGCCAGGGTCCCGTGATCCAGGGACAACTTCCCCGGGAGAACGCACGGCGCGCCTCAGGCTGGTGCAACGTCCCGCCGGCCTGTGTCGCCGCAGGCTCGGCCCGCTCTCCGTACCCCTCCTTCCCCCACGGCCTGAGTGAGCCAGAGCCCCCGAGTCAGCTGCTACTTTAACACTGTCCTGTCTGAGCAAAGAACAGATGCCTTAAGGTGACCTACAAGCAGAGGCAGGGCCAAATCCAAACGTACGGATGTAGCTGATTCACTTTGCTGTACAGAAGAAACTAGCACAGTGCTGTAAAGCAATTATACCTCAATAAAGATGTTTTAAAAAATACCATTATTACAGCTGGCCAAAGGCATTCAAAAATTCCTAATCTGTAAAGAAATGATTCTCATCTTACCTAAATTAATGGAGAAAAACTCTATGAGCTAAATACAAGTGATAGGGTCAGGAAATGAAGAAAAAGGAAACAAGAAAGAATGATGATGGGTTTGGGGCAACTCTGGATATTCCCATCAGTTTGCATATAGAAATATTTTTGACAATTTCAAAGTTATAAAAAGGCCACTTACAAAATATGATCTATCTATAAAGGAGCATTCATAAGATAGCATTCTTCTGAATAGACCAAGGATAAACTAAGTAATCATGGATAAAATTCAGTGTTATACGGAAGAGAAAGAAGTATGCTGAAAAGACCGCATCTTAAAGTTCGTATATAATTTTTAAAATATGTAACAGTAGAGAGCCTCTGGGAGAAATGAATCTACTAGGGAGAAGAAAAAGCATCACCTAAGATATAAATATATTTACAACCAACCAATAAAATACTTTGAGTAAATAGAGGGGAAAAATACCAAAGGCACGTTTTCTTTTTAGAAATTCTGTTTTTTTCAACATGGAGCAGTCAAAGGCCAAGTCCAAATGTCCAGTTCAGTCCAAAGAATATAATTTTATAAGTCAAAAAATAAGGCTTTTATAGAATACTTTCTTTGCAGTTATTTGGCCATGTCTACAACAGGAAACTCATATTTGTTTCTTTATCTTCTTTTGTAATAAACTGGGAAAACGATAGAAGATAAAAATGAAGAAAGCTACTAAAGCTTTGGAAACATTATTTTTAAATAGTTTCTGCGTCCTTTAAGTTCCACATAGCCATGAAATTGGCCCTTTACCAACATAATATGTTACCTATATGCATAGATTTGCTGTAAGAATATTCACAACTTCTTTAAATTAAGAATTCCTGTGTGTGTGTGTGTGTGTGTGTGTGTATACTTAGACACATTGGATATTTTTAATGTCTACAAATTTTGTTTAGACTTGCTTTTCATTTTACTCACATTATTGAAATTAGAGTGTCAGTTTTCAATTTTCCATGACTATACTTATTATTTATTTGGGTATATTTTTAGTTATACTTCAAGCAGCTCCTACATTGCTAAGAGTTGAATGAAGTCAAGAAAACATCAGTGATGGCATGAGTATGTGTCTGAGCTTCTGTCTCTGTCTACATTCTTAAAAAAAACAATACAAATTGACTTTTCACATTTTTAAAAATTGTATGTAGCCCTCATCATTTCTACAAGTTTACAACAATGGTAATTAACTATTATTATAAGTTTGAGATACAGATATTATAAATTCATATCAACACATTTCACTAATAATTTTCAGAAGACAGTGAGATGAAGAAGGACAATAAATAATAGCTACGTGGCACAGAGGCCAAAAGAGCTAATGTGCAGTTAGATTGAAGAGTGAAGCTAAATCCAACACAAAGGAGGTGATAATCCTTGGCTATTGTTTACAGGAGTATTCAGTTCCACGTAGCATCTAGAAGAGGAAAATAGAGAAACCAGAGGACACTGAGAGGTCAATTACCAAAGTGGAAAGGAAAATCACAATCTCACCATTTCAGGAAGAATAAAAATATAGATCTGAAAAAATGAGACATAAAATTGTCCACTATTGTTTAAAAGACTTTTATAAGGAGTAAGGATTAGATATACCCTTTATAGTTCAATAAGCTGGAACTGTAACTGCTATATTAGATTATTCTTAAGAGGAACTTTCTCATATAGTTGGAAGGATTAGATGAAATTATTCAGGTAAAGTTGTTTAACACAGTAGTTAACACATAGTAATGACTCAAGTATTTCCCACTGATTACTGCTAGTAGTAGTAGCAGTAAAAATAAATTATCTTTAACCTCGAATTTCCATGATTTAAAAATTGATAAAATGGAGTGAATTTTTTTTAACATTGTGACACTGTCTGAACATTATAAACAGACATGCTTTATTATTTATTGACATGCCAAAATTTAAAGAAATATTTTAGTTTCTTTTCTGCCCTGATACATCTGCTTAGAATTTGCAGTTTTTATGGCCCTTGGATATACCAATGAGTACATGAGCACCTGGATGAGGAAGCAACATACTGTCATAAACCATGAAATTAGTGGAAAGAACTTTGTCATTTATCCAAACATAATTGAAAGCAAGTATGATTTCATAGAAATTCACATTCCTGACATGTGATTTCACAAAGTCTTTATAAGAATTGGATTTCATAGGCCTGAAACAGTGAACTTTTGACAGGAGAAGTTGATACATTAGAATCTCTGGCGCTAAGGATCTAGCATAGAGAATAACGATTGAAAATGTTACCCAGCTGATTCTGACACATACACATTCCCTCTACTAACTGGTGAGAACAATTTATTCAAATACTTACTAATAAATTCAGGGGAAAAAAGCCCACTTCCCAGTAGAAAGATGGAATCAAGGACTGAATTCATTACACATTGATTAACCTGATTCATAAATCAGGTTAATTTATGATTCAGGTCAGTTAAATCTTTTGTTTTTAAAGTTCTTATTGTTAGGACCTTTGTGTATCTCTTTATATATATATATATATATATATATATATATATATATATATATTTTTTTTTTTTTTTTTTTTTTTTTTTTTTTTTTTTTTTTATTTTTTTTTTTTTTTTTT